>VYZV01012476.1:7222-19461 GCA_013401275.1 Pandion haliaetus | reverse complement strand
GCTTCGTGGTGCTTTGTTACCGACTGAGCTGAAACCACGACACCACTGTAAGAGAAGATCAGGTTCATGACCACCTAAGGAACCTGAACATACATAAGTCTATGGGACCTGACAAGATGCTGAGTCCTGAAGGAATTGGCTGATGTAGCTGCCAAGACACTCTCCATGATATTTGAAAAGTCATGGTAGTCAGTTGAAGTCACTGGTGAGTGGAAAATGGGAAACATTGCACCCAGTTTTAAAAAGGGTAGGAAGGAGGATCCTAGGAACTATTGACCTGTCAGCCTCACCTCTGTGCCTGGGAAGACATTGTGGATGGAGCGATGCACTTCAATTGTAAGAAGTATTAATATGTTTATTGATATAAACCAGCAATTTAACAAATTTTGCTAGGAAATATGACAGTGGTTTAACAAGATTTGATGGTGAGGTTCACTTGATATTTACTGCACAGAGGAAAGGGTCAGACAAAAGTGTCAGGAACACCCTCCCATTGAGTCATGAGGTTCAGAATGGACCCCCTTTCTTTCTAAACTCGTTCTCAGAGGGGAGGCTAGGTGCAGCTGGATCCACTCCTAGTCCCAGACTTGGTCAACGGTTTATGTCTAAAGGATTATACATTCACAATCAATCCCTTATATCACTTAGCTAAGATTTCAAAGTTTAGCAAGCTATTAACCACTTACTGAGTATCTGTTGCATCAAGGACTCTCTCAGCCTCGAGGAGTAACCTTGAAAGGCATCCCTACTCAAGGGGAGATGCTGGCATGCAGCCGTCTGCTGCGCAGGAGAGGTCAATGGAGCCAGGGCTGTCCACTGTTTATCGAGTAAGATGACTGACTCATAGTCATATGTGCATACTGACTACAGATGTTAGCTTCTTCCAAATTTGGCTTGAGTCAGATATTGACCAGCACTGTGGTTAGGCGGGCACATTGCTCAAATTAGCCTTGGTTATCTGTCTCCCTTGAATCCACTTTGACATGGATGCAGCCGCCATGACCAGATGCATCCATTACAACCGCCACTAGTGGTTATCACATGAGCAGGGTTCTGGGAAATACAGGTCAGGCTGGACGGAGCCAGGGAGCACACCGCCATAGAACATCATGGAAAAGATCCTCCTAGAAGCATGCTAAGGAACATGGAGGACAGGGGGGTGATTCAAGACAGCCAGCATGGCTTCACCAAGGGCGATTCCTGCCTGACCAATCTAGTGGCCTTCTATGTTGGACTGACTACATCAGTGGACAAGGGAAGAGCTATGATTGTCATCTATCTGGACTTCTGTAAGGCCTTTGACATGGTCCCCCACAATATCCCTCTCTCTAAATTGGAGAGAAATGGATTTGATTGGGTGGACTGTTCGGTGGATAAGGAATTTGTTGGATGGTTGCATTCAGAGGATAATGGTCAATGGCTTAGTGTCTTGATGGAGATTGGTGCCAAGTGGTGTCCCTCAGGGGTCTGTACTGGGACCAGTACTGTTTAATATCTTCATCAATAACATAGTGGGATCGAGCGCACCCTCAGCAAGTTAGCAGACAACACCAAGCTGAGTGGTGTAGTTGACATGCCTGAGGGATGGGACCCCATCCAGATTAATCTGGACAAGCTCAAGAACTGGGCACATGCGAACCTCATGAGGTTCAGTGAGGGCAAGGTCCTGCACCTGGGTTTGGGCAACCCCCCCAGTATCAATACACGCTGGGGGAGGAAGGGATTGAGAGCTGCCCTGTGGAGAAGGGCTTCAGGGTACTGGTGGATGAAAAGTTGGACATGAGCCAGCAATGTGAGTTGGCAGCCCAGAAAGCCAATCATATCCTGGGCTGCATCAAGAGAAGCATGGCCAGCAGGTCGAGGGAAGTGATTCTGCCCCTCTACTGCACTCTGATGAGACCCCACTTGGAGTACTGCATCCAGCTCCAGGGTCCTCAGCACAGGAAAGACATGGACCTGTTAGAGCGGGTCCAGAGAAGGGCCACAAAAATGATGAGAGAGCTGGAACACCGCTCCTATGAAGAAAGGCTGAGAGAGTTGGTTTTGTTCAGCCTGAAGAAGAGAAGGCTCCTGGGAGTCCTTATTACGGCTTTCCAGTACTTAAAGGAGACTTAGAAGAAAGATGGGGACAAACATTTTAGCAGGGCCTGTTGCAATGGGACAAGGGGTAATGGTTTTAAACTGAAAGAGGGTAGATAAAGACTAGATTTAAGGCAGACATTTTTTACAATAAGGGTGGTGAAACATTGGAACAAGTTTCCCAGAGAGGTGGTAGATGTCCCATCCCTGGAAACATTCAAGGTCAGGTTGGACAGAGCTCTAAGCAACCTGTTCTACTTGAAGATGTCCCTGCTCATTATGGAGGGGGGGGCTGGACTAGATGACCTTTAAAGGTCCCTTCTACCCAAACGATTTTATGATTCTATGATTCCAGTGTCTCAGGACAGACCAATATGGCAGCTTTCTGTGGCATAAGTACGTGTAAGATATAGCACATAATAATCAGATACTTTGCCTCATCCATGTGTTTTCACCTGTTTTGTTTTATTAACTGGTTTTTATCAATCAGCTAAATCTTGTTCCAAAATATTGCAAGGTAGTGTGACATAACATGATCTGACATTGAGACCAAATAAGTCACATTTCATTTTAATAACTGATCTGTTTGTGAGGTGGTCTTGGTGAATATCCAGTTGGTCATAATACAATGAAGATAAGAGTAGATAAGTGAAAATGCTGAATGATACTTGCTTAGTCATGGCACATTTCTTTGACTTATCCGTATTCTGAGATAATCAATAGAATCATCGTACTGTAAAATAAACAGGCAAACAAAACCCTTGTGAATTCAAATACTGTTTTGTGGTCGGGTTTTATTTTTTTAATGAATCTCTTAGTTGTTATGCTTTTCTTTTTTTAATAGTGCTGTGATTTAATTTTGCACATTGGTGTATTAATGCAAGTAGCATCTCAAGGCTTGGTGTACTTTTATTAAGAAAGCAAGGTGACTTATGTGACTAAATGTATCTAAATGAATCCTGAATTATTTTAATAAGAATTATAGAGACAAAACCAAGAAACAAAACAAAAAATTAACATTCACAATTATGATAATATATTTTAAAACACAGTAATGTGATTTATGTCGTTAAAAATGGGGAAAATTATGGAATGAGTTATTAATATACTTTTGTTAAAGTAAAACTTATTTTTTTATAGTTTGTTATGGGTTTGTGTGGGGCGGTTTTCTTTGGTAGTGGGGGAAGGGGCTGCAGAGGTGGCTCCTGTAAGAAGCTGCTAGAAGCTCCGCTGGCTCCAAAGAAACGGACCTGCCACTGGCCCACACAGGAAGTGATGGTGAGAGCACCTCTGGGTGAACAGATTTAAGAAGGGGAACCGGTAGTGTGGGTTTGGGGAACGTGAGAGGAACATCTCTGCCGATACTGGAGTCAGTGAAGAAGGAGGGGGAGGAGGGGTGCCTGAGGAGGCTGATGGCTCTGCAGCCCGTGGGGAGACGGCAGGTCGTCCCCCTGCAGCCCATGGGGGTGAACGGTGGAGTGGAGGCTCCCGAAGATGGCCATGACTCCATGGTAAAAACCGCACTGGAGCAGTGTGTGACTGGAGAGCAGCCCACAGAAAGGACCCGCGCCAGGGAAGTTCGGGAAGAACTGAAGCCCGCGGAAANCCCCCTGAGGAGAGGAAAGGAGCGGCAGAGACAAGGTGTGGCAAGCTGACCCAACCCCCCTCCGCCTGTTCCCCTGTGCAGCTGGGGGGAGGAGGGAGAGAGAACCAGGAATGGAGTTGAGCCGGGAAGGAGGGAGGGGTGGGGGGAAGGTGTTCTGAGGTTGGGTTTTCCTTCCTAATATCCTTGTTTTGGTTTGATTTGTAGTAAATGAAATTGATTTTATTTCTTCCCCAAGTTGAGCCTGTCTTTTGCCCGTGACCATAAGTGGAGAGTGATCCCTCCCAGTCCTTGTCTCGATCCACGAGCCTGCCTTTGTATTTTCTCCTCATCCCACTGTGGCCAGGTGCGGGAGTGGGGGGTGAATGAGCGGCTTAAACATGCTTTGTTATCGACTGAGCTGAAACCGAAACCATGACATAGTTTTTACAGACTTTCATGTCTGTTATACTGTGCTGATGGTCTTAATGTTATATGTGTGTTTTGGATTTGTGTGGTGGGGTTTTGGCAGCGGGGAGGTGCCGTAGGGGTGGCTCCTGAAAGAAGATGCTGGAAGCTCCCCCGGCTCCAAGTTGGACCCACGACTGGCTCAGGCCAAGCCCATCAGTGACGGTGGTAGCACCTCTGGGAGAACAGATTTAAGAAGGGGAACTGGCAGGGAGTGGTGGGATTGGAATGTGAGAGGAACCCCTCTGCAGATGTCGAGGTGAGTGAAGAAGGAGGGGGAGGAGGGGCACCTGAGAAGGCTGATGGCCCTGAGCCCATGGTGAGACAGCATGCTATCCCCCTGCAGCCCATGGGGGTGAACGGTGGAGCGGAGACCCCCAAGATGGCCGTGACTCCATGGGAGAGCCTGTGTTGGAGCAGTGTGTGACTGAAGAACTGAAGCCCGCGGAAAGGACCTGTGCCAGGGAAGTTTGTGAGGAACTGCAGCCTGTGGAAAGGAACCACGCTGGAGAAGTTGGTGAAGGCCTTTGTCCTGTGGGAGGGACCCCAGGATGGAGCAGGGGATGAGTGAAGAATCCTCCCCCTGAGGAGAGGAAAGGAGCGGCAGAGACAAGGTGTGGCAAGCTGACCCAACCCCCCTCCGCCTGTTCCCCTGTGCAGCTGGGGGGAGGAGGGAGAGAGAACCAGGAATGGAGTTGAGCCGGGAAGGAGGGAGGGGTGGGGGGAAGGTGTTCTGAGGTTGGGTTTTCCTTCCTAATATCCTTGTTTTGGTTTGATTTGTAGTAAATGAAATTGATTTTATTTCTTCCCCAAGTTGAGCCTGTCTTTTGCCCATGACCATAAGTGGGGAGTGATCCTTCCCAGTCCTTGTCTCGACCCATGAGCCTGCCTTTGTTTTCACTCCTCATCCCACCATATCCAGGGGCCGGGGTGGGGAGTGAGCGAAAGGCCGAGTGGTGCTTTGTTACCAGCTGTGCTGAAACCACAACAATGGACATTAGGGAAATTTAGAGAGTGATAATTATATGGGTCTGTAGTTTTGATGTAATAGATTTATGAAAACTGAATTTTGTATTGCTATTACATAATCTGATGAAATACCTGCAAATTACATCAGTAACCTTATATATTCCTCTTCACAATAATGTAAGTTGTATCAGCTTTTTTTATGCATCAGTTAATTCAGAGGACTAATCTGTTTCAGATGAACTACACTGCTAACTGAGAACTTCAGAGACCTTGGCTTTGCTCTGGGATTCTCTGCAGTCTTCCTATGAAACTGAGTTCAAGATGGTCATTGTTATGGACATATATATGAAACCAGGACTAACATTTTGGAATATTCTCAAGAGTACTGATCATTAATTAAAGAAAAAGTAACTCAAGGTATATATTTTCTGTCAAAATCACTGGAAGATTAGTATTTTCTGATAAATACTCATCAACCATTCAGTTACAAGTGTACTTCTCAGATAAAAAACCTTTCTTTTAAACCCTATTGCTTCAAAAAGGGACTTTAAATTATAATTACAGGCTGCCTTCAAATACGCTATTATTGAAAAGAAAACAAGCATGGAGGGACAGAGGAAAAGAGAAAAAATGAACAGAACTTCAGCATTGTCCTGCTATTATTCATACCATTTATTTGTATGATGGTTCCTATCACAGTTTTTGGCCTTAATCACATAATCTCCCAGAAGGAGACCAGGCAGTCTAAGGGAAATGCATGTGTCCAGAGGCTTTTACCAGTGTGTTCTATAGACTAGACCATTCTGCCCTTGAGGGAGGGGAGAGTTGCACTTTACAATACAACCAGTGTTGAGTGAGTTACTTCCTCTCCAGTGCAGGGAATGGAGGCTATTTTGTTTTAATTACCAGCCAGTGAAAACTTCATTTTGCAGTTTGATTACTGAGCCTACTGATCTAGAAGGGAAAATAGCTGCTTTCTATGTTCTTAAGATTGTTCACAAACTTTATATTAAGCAGTCACTCCATTTAAGTATAGACTGTCCTGGGAGTATGGACCAGAAGTCAGGTCTTTTCCTTTATCAAGGGAAAGATTTATTTTGCTAAGTGGCATGGTCTACCTTCAGAAGAGCCTTTCCAGTAGTCAAGGTATTCACCTGGGTTTTGAGAGGTGGCTGTGAATTTGACTTCTCCCTCATACACTTCCTCTTCACTGTTTATTTCACATAACTTCCTACACTAGCCCTGCTGCCTCAAGTAATGTGACTTTTATTTAGAGGATTTCTTACACTGATACCAACACAATCATCCTCAGATTTCTAAAAGCCTCTTTTTACAAATTGCAGCATGTGAGAAATGCCTGATTATCACAAACACCTGAAATTCACTTGAGCTAATTTGATTAATCAAGCAGTAATGAAGCTGTTATTCTAAACAGGTAATACAAAGTTTTATCCATGGAAGTATTTTGTATACCAGAATAAATTTTCCTTTTATTGCTGCTTAAAACAAGAAGTAATTAAATATTGTATGAATTGGTAACTGTAAATATTCTCTGTAGCAAACATATACTTAACAGCTGTTATGTTTCTTTTACTGTTCTTAAAGATCCACCACAAATTTTCTTTGGTGGGACTGCCAAATCAAATCACACACAGCAACGAAAGGTAGTTTATAAAATGACACTGTAATTTTTAAACCTAGAGTAGCCAAGGTACTGATAGCAGTTATATTAGAAACCTTTTTTTTAATTACTTTTACATCAGATATAAGAAAACAATCCAGATTTAAACTTTTTACAAACTTCCTAAGGGATGCAAAGTTATTTTTTGAAATTTTTTTTATTAATTTTAGCCTTACAATGTTAATTCTGTATACAAATAAAAATGTATTATCATTCGAATTTTAACTTTGCAGCTTTCTGCATTACTGCAAACCATATGCAGCTCCAAGTGTCAAAAAAACAACTGAAACCCCACAAAACATAAATATGACTTTAAATCTACCTCCACACAAATAAGAATTTGTGTTCATATTTATTATATATGCATAGCTTAAAGAAACAATGCAATATGCATTTGGGACTGGAGAGGAAGCATAGGAGCATAACTAAGTGTTTTACACAGTGGAAGAGACTGAATATACATACTGTCTTTCCTTATCTGGTAGAAGCAGACTGAAGTTGCTATTGAAATTTCAAACTGGCAGACAAAATGTCATATGTGAGTGTAGAAAGTACCCTAAAAATGATCTTCAGTTTGTCAGTTCCTTGGATTTAAATTATGACAGAATGAATGTCATTTCTACAAACTGCAATTCCCTTCAAATAAGGAATTTGTTTGCTTATTTTCTGGAGTAGCTCAATTTAATCCTCACACAACTCAGTGAATAACGGCCTCTACATAGAAGAAATGTCCTTTCAATACATTTTCTTTTTAAACTTGATTAAATAAGACCCAAACAGTTTCTCACTGGTCAATGTTTCATTATCAGAGTTATGTTCCTCTGTAGCAGAACATAATAGGTGCTACTCTGTGGACGTAGAGGTAAGCTTGAGTGGGAGCCAGTTCCATGATATTTCAGGAGTGCACTGAAACAGCATATCACTCATTTAGGCCTAGTGGTTCTCCTGTATCCCCTTGACCAAAAAAGTAGAGTATTCTTTACCTAGTTTCAGTGTATGATGTCAGCCTGACACACACTCTATTTTTGTGGCAATCCTATTGCACTCATACCATAATAGTAATGCAGTTGCTCACAATGCAATGCCTCCTTTACTGAAGCTCTTTAGCTGATCTGTTTTGCCTGTGCCAGTAACGACTCATAAGGCTGTGAAATTAAAAATATAGAACTACTCATAAATAGGATATTTAGTTGGTCCTATTTTGTGCAAGGGTAGTCTGAATATTTTGTTCCACTATTAATGTTGAAAAACAAGCCTGAAATGGGGCACATGTTCTTCAGTATATAAAGAAATAGTTTTTCCCTTTGAGAAATTGAAACTCTTTTAAAGAATAAGGCCAGAAGAATTGTTATGAAAGATGCAATACCTTGTGGTGGGTTTGCCTTTGGCTGGCTGCCACTCTCACTCCCCCTCCTCAACAGGACAGGAGGAGAAAATAAGACAGAAAAGCTTGTGAGCTGAGATGAAGACAGGGAGATCACTCATCAACTTCTGTCATGGGGAAAAACAGACTCCACTTGGGGAAAATTAATTTATTGCTCATTAAAAAAAATGCTCATTAAAAATAGAGCAGGATGGTGAGAAATAACAACAACAATTAAACCAGACAACATCTTCCCCCCACCCTCCCTTCTTCCCAGGCTCAGTCTTACTCCCAGTTTCTCTACCTTCTCCCCCTGAGAGGTACAGGGGGCTGAGGAATAGGTCTTGTGGTCAGTTCATAACACTTCATCTCTGCCGCTCCTTCCTTGTCACGCTTTTTCCCTGCTCCAGCATGGGGTTGCTCTCATGGGAGACAGTCCTTCATGGACTTCTCCAACGTGGGTCCTTCCCACGGATTGCAGTTCTTTAAGAACTGCTCCAGTATGGGTCCTTTCTACAGAGCACATTCCTTCAGGCACAGACTGCTCCAGCACAGGTCCCCCATAGGTTCACAGGTCCTGCTGGAAAACCTGCTTCTATGTGGGCTCCTCTCCACAGGCCACAGTTCCCACCTGCTCCAGCACTGGCTCTCCATGGGCTGCAGCTTCCTTCAGGGCACATCCACCTGCTGTGACATGTAGTACTCCACAGGCTGCAGTGTAGATATCACCTATTAACTATGATGAAAATTTCCCTAATTTATGTATAAACCAATAATTGTACAAACTCCTCCAGTATTCTCATGACATTTGAATATCTTGGAGTGTTCTGTAGTTATATTAAGCCATGTGAAACTGAACAGTATCAGCAGGCATCTTTTATTTCAAACTGTAGCTCAAGGTGAAGCACTATAAGCGTGCAAACTATATTGAGTGAGCATAAGGAAAAGAATTTATTGTGAAATTTGGTTAAATGGTGTAACTGATGTTTCCATTTCTTAATTAGAGCATCAAATACTCACATGTTCTTCTGAATCTATGAAGATATGTTTAATGATTCCTGCATATAAAATACTCTCAGATATCAGCTGTCTGTTGAAATGTGTGCACAGAATACATCAATAGAGACAATAAGAAGGTGCCCTCGAACATCTGGCACATATATCCATGCAGAGAAAGCCTAAGAATGTGATATACCATATGTGAGGCAAAGATTTGAAGAGATAAGAATGCCTTGGAATAAATATGGCTTTAAAAGTAAAAAACACATAAGGGAAGAAAGACATGAAGGAAATCAGTGAAGGGTAAAGGTTATAATATTCAAAGCCTTGTATATATAGATATTATGCACTAGTGGCATAACTTTTACAGAATGAAGTGAAAACTCCCAAAAGTAGTAGTTCATATATTTATAGTCTGGTATTTATTATATGTATCTGAGTTACTTATTAGTGAATGTTTGGGTTTTTTTTTTTCCATGGAAGGAATGGTTTCTCCACAATTTGCTTCACAATGAAATATAGTAAAATTCTTCCCTGTGGTTTTCAGACCTGTCAGCTTTTAAACATAGTTTATTTTTTTCAGTTTTCTTTTTGTTCTTAGTTTTCCAAAGTTCTCCTTGTTGTTTCAGGTGCCCCCCACTCACCCTTAATTTGCTATATTGTTTGGGGTTTTTTTTTTAGATTGTTGTAGGTCAAGATAAGGTGATACACAAAGAAATATGAGGAAAAGTGTAAAAGGACTTCACCTTTCCAATTCTTTCTCCTTTGCTATGGGTATCCCTATTCTATTTAACTCCCTAACAGTGTCTATTAGAAGGAAATTACAGGAAGCACTATGCAAAGCTTGATTTTATTTGAAATGTCTTCTTCAGTTTAACACTGATGTAGCTCAAAACATTTAACACTTTTTCTGTCAAAAAGATGTTGGTGTGGAACATAATAACCTGATAAGCATTTCAGTCTCCAGCTCATCTTCATTGGGGAACTTTCCCTAAGTATGCAAAAATGCTAATTCATGTCAACACTTCTAATGGCTGCCCATTTAAAACGACACTGACAAAACTGTAAAAGTGGAAACTGTATTTTTTCCAGAGTTTCTTTCTTAGATTTCCCTCTGACTTACAAATTACCCTGAATCTGAAGCAGGTTGTCTTGGCTGTCAAACAGAGTAAAGCAGAATTAATATGTAATGGAGAAGGAAGCAGAGGTCTCATGAATAAAATATATGAAACTTACATATAAATTATGACACGGAAGCACAGATGACACAGACATTTACTATTGTTTTGGATTGCCCTACTTTTTCTATAAAATACCTTTATTTTTTTCCATAAAAGAACTCCTAAAAATACATTTTCAAAGAAGCTTAAAAGTTGCTTATCTAGTTTGAACAGAATAAGTCACTGAAAGCAGAAAACAGGAGGCTGAGTATGTATTCCAGAGGGGAGTTTAGTAATACGGTTTTAATCTCAGTAGTAGCAATTCTAGTCATATATAGCAAAGCATAGCTGACAGAAGATGTGAGATTCATTAAAAAAAAACAAGTCAAATAACTCCATAACCGGTCATATTAGTATTAATTTGTTAAATTATTATATATAGTAAAAATAAAATATAATTTATAGCTTTAATTAGTCTATACAAGCTCTTATATTGTTAATTATTGTGTGCATGTGAATAAGTGAAACAAAGAACTGTTTTTCAAGATATTAGGAATACCAGCTATTGACTTTTTCCCCTTCTTTGAAGCACTGAAAACTTCTCTTTATGGAACTCTGAAAGCATAGTACTGATTTTTAATTCTAACAAAGTGAAGAGAAGGAAAAAATAACCCATGAACATTACTTGTAAATTTACTAAAATTTCTTGTCAGATGAAGTAGTATTACTGTATTATCCTGTTCCTCCTAAGAAATGAGAAATAGGTCCAATAGCAGCAGTGTTCCTTCTTGAATCTCTGCCAATATGAGGAAATCAGAGACTTGGTGAAAGAATCATTGGCTGGGTGATTACACTGAAACTTATAGTATCCATTCACTGAAAATGCTGCAGCTCAGATCAACTTCATATCATCCTATGTGAGAACATGATTTTCCTGGCTAAAATAGCTCATGAAATTTTCTGGACATTTGCCTTTTCTGGTGAATAGTGATATTTCCCATTCTTAAATCACAGGTTTTTGTGCTGGCATTTTCCTGTAGACTGAGTGGCTATTTCAAGAACCAGTCCCTAAACAGAGAGAATCCTGGGGTTTTTTACAGGATATGAAAACCTAGTAAGCCATTGTACATATTCATTTTATGCCGTTCTTGTTTCAACACTGAAAGTTAACAAGGAAAAAAATTACTACCTGCTTTTAATCTCACATTTTATTGGCAACTTTTAAAAAGAAAAATAAAGAAAATGAAAGATCATACCTGTCATGTAATACTAATCTTATACAAGCTTTCAGGAGACTGCAACTGCTTGCAGTGATGATATAAATAAAATATCTTACTTAAGCTATTTCCCCAGAAATACATAGTGGTTTTCTTTTCTCTTTCTAAGGCAAATCAGAGGTCAACCTCTTTGTAAACAGCTCTCTCCTGCAGTGCTAAGATGTCATAAAAAGGTAAAGTGGAATAATAATATTTATAAGCCTACATTTCAAGTCTCATTACTACTGCCACTGACCTTTCAGAAATTTTATTAAAGGGATCAGAAAAAATTGTACAGAGATTTTGTAGAAAAATAGTATTTTCCAGTAAATACTTTTTTTTTGGCATGTACATCTGGCTGTTATAGCTCTATCACTGATTTATGTAAAGTTGTTAATTATTAAAACACCTATGAAGAAGGGAGAGTTAAGATAAAAAAGTGGAAAAACTGAAAAACACTGAGAATCAGTTTCCATCGCATCAGTCCTGTAATTAGAGCAGCTTTATATTTTTTTATTCCAGACTGTCCAGGTAGTTTAAAACCAATGCCACTCATGTTCTGATTAGTAGAACGTTTGCTAGTATGAGTTCATTAAAGAGAATATTTCAGTGGCAGAGTCTGCCAACACCTCTGGTCTAGTACAGTATTACTATAGCAAAATATTCTGCATAAAGAATGATC
>VYZV01012474.1:141335-172074 GCA_013401275.1 Pandion haliaetus | reverse complement strand
AGGGTACCTGCTACCTCCTCAGGCAGCCACAAGCACAACCTTAATTTCCAACAGACATCTGGCCAGTATGTATTGCTGCAAACCATTAAGACATTAGAATAATCATGTACAAACTCCCCCAGTTCTGCCCCCCGACACCCCGTGCTTTCTTCTGCTGCAACATGCTATATATGTACATAGATATGTATGCAAACAAGGGCAACAGAGAAGGTTCATTTACAGAGGTATATAAGATTTGTCAAGTTAAACAACAGGCAACACCCTTAAGGCATAAAAATTTCTCCTTGGTTTCCATGGGGTTTTATTGGCACTCTTGGCGGCCGTGACTTAGAATGGACTTGTTGCTTTGCACCAAGAAGCTTTTTCATGAAATGTTTTAATTCTCCTATTTTTAGTACTCCAAGTGATTGCCATTTTCTGCCTTTTTTCTAGAGCTACAAAACCAATCCCATATCCTGTTTTTGTATGCTTGCTTGTTGTTTGGACCTTTCACACCAGGAATGGCCCTACTACAACACTAATCTTTAGTTTCTTCAGGCACTTTCTGCTATGTATGCTTTCACTTACCACTCCTTGACAGCCCTTGCTCCGTTGTGTTATATACTTGTTAAGTGACAGCTCAAAAATATAACTGCAAACAAAAAGAAAAGAAGTTTCTACAGGTGGAAAAAACACACTAACAGTAACAGAGCAGAGTTCTCGTGAGGCTATGTCTTTACACCTCTGTCCAAACCATATTTAAACATCTGTCTTTTTTTAAACTGTCTTTGCAGTTATTGGAGAACCATGTCCTGCTCACTTGGAAGTTGGAGGGACTGGTGCAAGTTAACTTAACTGGGATCAGAATCAGGCTCTGAGAAAGACCTGACAAACTCTCCTGATAGAGTGCTCAACTTTGTCACGCAGAACGAATCATAACAGCAGCAGAGAAATGCTGTTTCTCTCTAAGATGCTCCAGCAGATTTCTATTAACAAAGTCTAAATATCCAGTTAAAATCAATGCTATAGTACCTATCTCCAATTGTGTGGGAAATATGTTGTGCAAATTTTGGTGAAGGATAGAATCAAGTTCTATCTCGCATAAACAGCTGAGTCTCAAAAGTAAAAATTTTTGCTCCAGGAAAAAATAACATATAAGGGAAATACTATTATGCATGATAAATATATGCAAATATCAATTCCACTCTTGAGAAAAGACCTCTGGATCACTTCTGGCTTTGCCCACAAATCCAAGGCACTTTACTAATTCACTTTTTGATCGCTAGGAAACTGAGCTTGCCAATAAAATTTCTTTTAAATCAGGATACAAAATGATCATCAGGTCAGGTGCACCTAAAAAGGTGCATTTCTCCCAAAAGGCAGCATATCAAGCTCACGGGAGAAAACATGGGACTTCGTAGACCGGAGGTCCGAGTCCTTTAAGGCAGGCTTTGCTATCTTAATTTTTGTTTCCTCTGTGAAAGGACTTGCAGCAGGCTTAATGAGCTACGAAATGCGATAGCTCACAGAATTCTCCCATTCATGTGCAGCTCTGTGTGGTTTCCGCCAGGCCTGGGTTTTTGGAAGCTTATTCAATTACTCCACTCTTCAGGTTTGCGTTTGTGAAAAACAGTGATGGAGTACAGTGTCACAGGTCACTTCTGATTAAACATCCCATCCTTCTTGCAGACATTTAGCTCAGAATCCATTTGTGTGCGACTGCCATTTGAAGTGGCTGGCTGATTACCTGCAGGATAATCCGATAGAAACCAGCGGCGCTCGATGCAGCAATCCGCGTCGCCTTGCCAACAAACGAATCAGCCAGATCAAGAGCAAGAAGTTCCGCTGCTCAGGTAATTAATTTATCCAGGCTGTACTGCACTTTCAATTCAGAAATAAGCAGGTCCAGAGAGCCTACTAATCGAATCTGCAGGACAGTGTTTGCTATAATGGATATTATGGAGCATCTTTTAAAATTAAATTTGGAAAATTCAGTTAGTTCTCCAGAAAGCCAATTACCTTATGGATTAAAAAAAAAAAAAGGGGGGGGGGGGGGCAGTCTATAGCTGTCTTCCGTGTGTCTTTAGAAACAAAGAAAAGAAAAAAGAGAAAAGCTTGTGACATTTAATTTTAAAGAATTACTAGATTATAAAATGTCTAAGGAAAACAATGAAGATGTATATGAATCCATGTGGCAAATGTCATATTTTGAAGGGGTGGAAGGTGGATGGATCATCATTTGTATTTGGGCAGAACTTATATTGACCGTAATGAGAGCTGAGCTCAAGTAAGTTCTCAGACATAAAATGCTGAGAACAGTATGAGTGAGATTTCTGCACAGCTGGCAATGGGCATTTCTGACCTAGGATGTGAGTGAAGCTGAGGGTGAGGGGATGGCATCGATTCACATACTTTCATAGATCTTTTATTTTTTTTACATCCACAAGTAACATGCACTAATTCAAGTAAAACTACCATCAAAGTTGGTAAGATTTTTGGTTTTTGTAAGTTTTGACTCAAAACTTGCATCATAGTTTAGGCAAAGATTTTGTGCTGTGAGCTAGATGGAAAAATGTTTCCACCCGAAAATAACCTCCCAAGTAACATAAACACCTTTTTCTCAACCTTACCCATTCTTTATTTATGGTCCAGCTATCAGTAAAAGGACCTTTATTGCCTTATACAGCACTACTAAGTAGACTGCTTCTTCATGTGTTTTTTTCTATTTGTCATATGTATTTTAGATTACTGAGTTTTGTATACTGTAAAGACAAACAGGTTTCAGTGAGCAAATCTATAAGTGTGTACTGAGGAGAAAGATGACTGTTATTGATGGAGTACCTTGCAGTGTTTTCTATAAAAATTACTATGATTTTTGTCTTTTTCATCTGAAAAAAACCAACCCCAAACCACGACTAATTGTGTTCCTGGTGGTAAAAGATTAATGACTCTAGATGGGGATGCAGCATGAAACTGAATGGCAGCAGCCCAAAACAAGCTGTTGTGCTTTGTGTATCTCTGCAAGCAATATGCTGAGCTAAACCTTCTCTTTATGGGGAAAATAAAATGAAGATAACTTCATTTGCAGTCAGGTTTTCTTGGGCATGCTTGTTAAAGTCTTCAATCACTTATGACTCAAGCCACAAAATTTATAACCGGAACTGAAATTATGACATACTTTTATCTAGGCTTTTGGATTGTGTCCATCATAGTAACAAGATAATTAGTCAGTAATATTCATATTTAAGGAAACTGGAAATGAAAATGCATAAATATAATTTAGAAAGAAAAGTAGAGTGCAGAAACAGATCACTATAAATCTGTACCCAATTTGCCATTATTTTCTTCTGCTTTTATTAATAGGCTAGAGAAATTAATGTTATGTATGTGCATGCATGCCTTGAACAATGGTACAGGCTATTGGATGAGGCAAACACCATCTGATATAATTTATGAAAGGTCATAGATAAGAAGAGAAACAATGGAGAACCAATTACCTGGTGATGCTGAGAATAGTATTTTGTGTGAGTTCTTACCTTGGGGGTCCTTTCCTTGAGGCATTAGGCTGTTTTTCCCTTGGTCTCCAGTTCTACGAGTATATCAAAACCACATGGAAAAGACATAAACCTGACTTACGAAGGAGGAGAGCGGGGATTGTACAGCTTCAGAGCAAGGATTTCATCTGGATGAAAACTAATTCTATTCAAAAGCTCAATAGAGAAGATACCCTTTCCTGTAGAGTTTCCAGATGGTGATGAGAAACATTGAACTCGACTCACTGTATGCTCACATGAGACAGGGGGAATGTCTAATGGTTTAGAAGAATCTTAGTTTGTAAATCAATCCACAGAACAGACATCCTTGGCACCTGTTCTGCTCAAGTTGTCCCTTTGAATCATGGCTGCTTCAGACTTGGCATTTAGCAGGAATTTTCACGTTTGCATTTTGAGGAATATGTTTCATCCCAGGATTTAACGCAGCACGTTTCTGTGCAGAAAAGTCCATGCGGTATGAATCTTCATCATTCAAAGTCAGACTATCGAGCAGTGCTTTGTGTTATCCAGGGATGAGCCTGCACAATCCCACTGGGATGGCAATGCTTAGTAACTTGTGAGTGTCCTTGCTGGCTGTGGGATTCTCCCTGTCTAGTTTTTACATCTTTTGCTCAGTGTATGAGAAAAGAAATTTTATTTTAAATCCTTTTGTAAGTGTGCATCTCTTTTCTCAAAGGGTTCTTGTTTCAGGATCCTGATATTTTCATGTAGTATATTTCAATGGTCAGAAAGATGGTTTTATGGGGGAAAGCACAGTGAATATGAGGCGTTTGTTAAGGAAGCAATGTGAGGGATTTTATCCAGACCTGGTCTTTGACCTTTGAGAAGTGACGAGGATGCACAAAAAGTGTGAGCTCTGTGGGAGTAGAGGGACTCAGCCAGTGTCAGGATCATACCCATGAGCAGTTAAACTTAGGTGAGCTTAGTACTTTGACATGAGGGAAAGGACCACTTCTGAAGTCATAAAATTCTGAGGTTGTCCTGAAGCAATCTGTGCATTTTCCACATTCGTTTGGATTCTACAAAGTGTCATGAAGAGGACTGTCAGGATGGACCTGGCATGAGAAAAAATGTGATTGTTTAGCAAATTAAGAGAAGAAAGGGAAATGCTTTCTGTAGGAGGATAGGAGAGAGGAGTGGTTAGCAGGAATGGGAAAGAAAAGCCAAGATGTTTGAAGTTTCATCAGTCTTAAATGGTAGAGGAACATCAAGAAGATCATGTCAAGAGGACACATTCAGAGATGCACATGGGCTAAATAGAACTGTATTTTATTAATTAAATGAAACCGTGAAGACAAAACTATGCAGCATAGTAAAAATAAAAAATAAAAAAAAATCAAATCTAGAAGACTTCATTCTGCATATTGTTTCCTTCAGTTTTTATTCCAGCTCCCCACCATCTTTTTAGATAGTATTTAGCAAGAAGAACGTCTTCTTTTTTTAATTCGTCATCAAGGCACTTTTCCCAGATGCTATTTCCTCCCTGAACCAAATGACTCAAGCTTTTACTGATAATGATGGAGCAACATCTGCAAAGGTTATGAGTGGTCATAGGAAGGAGATTCTGTGCAACAGGTAGATAATGTGCATAATTCTTTTTAAACGGAGAATTGGAAGCATTATAGCATGAAATGAAGGAACAGCAGGGAAAGGGGCATGTTTTTGCCTGGGGCTGTGAGACAGGCAAAGCTGTTGAATATACTATCAACTATGTTTAAGCCTCAGATTGCAATAGATACTATTTCCCCTGTATTTCTTCCTTCCGTTTAATGTGATGCACCAAAATAATAATAAACCTCTCCCTTGCTCAACTCTCTCCCCACAGCTATAGCATCTGAGACTAAAAAGGTTTTTCTTGAGAGAGAAATTGGAGGAACAGACTAATTATCTCTCTCTCCTGTTTAGAAAAGGAAAATCCTGTCATTTTCAGTGGCAACAGTGAAATTCTGATGATCATTTTCTTTTTGGCTGCATCTGCCCACTATGGCCACCTAAGGATCCAATGGTACTTGCCAGCCTTGAGTCACTGGAGGCTCCCATTCTTAGTAGGAATAGGGGGTGGAAAGAACAACACAAATCTTCTGCCCAGTAGCTTTTGATCAAGTTCACTACACAGCAGTTTTGTTTTCTAAAGCAGCACTGGGCTTTAGGAGGAAGGGAAATGGATCTATGAGCAGATTGTGTTGTCTCTGTGGTAGCTTATTGTCACTTCAAGAGTTGGCAGGATCCTTGATTGCTGTGTGACACTGTCTATGAAATAGCTGTTGCAGAGAGCTGCCCTTTTATTCAGCTGTGTATCTTTTTTTTCCCCTGTGATGCATTTACATTTTTCCGTATATTGTGTATTTCAAAAGCTATGAAAGTTCCACCTACTGTACTGACACAAACCATTTCTGATAATGATCAAAGCATAAGTATATCTACGAGCATCACATCATGAAAGCTTTTTGTGTTCTAATTCTTAGAATCTTGGAAATAAGGTTACTATTTGAAATACTGTGAAGTAATCCTGTCTTCCTGCTTCCTCTTGCATTGGGGCATACATTGTATATAACTGACTTTAATTAGTTACTTAGTTCCAGATAGTGCTGTACAAATCAAGAGCACATGGAATAATAGGAGGAGGACAATGAACCATCTGCTAGCACAATTCTCTCCTTTTTGGACACTGCTTCTTGTTAACCCAACCCAAATCAAAGTCAGCTTCTGTGGTACATATGGATCCAGAGCTTGCATATTTAGGGCTAGTGTCAGATCTCTTGTTTTATCCCCTGTTATTAGATAGTAATGTAGTTGCTGTGTGTTCACTCATAATTTTTGAAGGCATTTGATAAAACCTCTTCTTACTAATTGCAGTTTTGCTCCTAATTCTTTATGTGTCTTTTCCAGTCTCTGTCTTCATACATATTCACCTTTCTTGGGTTACCTGTCTAGTTTGGAACAGAGTTCGTGTTACTTGTGATCACCTGAAATTTCCTTCTCTCTCCTCTGCGTTGTTTCAGCCTTAGAAGCGTAGAACTGCAGTGGATGGAGTGTTCCCAGTCAGGAGAATGCAGGCTGCACATCAGGGCTTTTTGTCCAGTCCCTATGGTAGTTCACGTTTCCTGTCCCTTAGTCTCCCTTTCTCTGCTTTTAGTGACATGTAAACACTATTTAAGCACCTTGAGCTCTCAAAATGAAAGATGCAATATATTGTTACTCCTCAACCAGTGTTTAAAAGTCATGAAAGGCAAGTGAATTCAATCCAGATTTTATATAATTTATCTGATTGAAACACTCTCCAGTTGTTCCCATAGTTTGCCAGTCACTCTGATGACAACTTTGCATATTCCTTCAATATTTTTAAGCAAATAGTTATTTACAGACCGTGTATTCCTATTCCTACCCTTAACATTTTCTCTTTGATGAAGAGCACTGATACCCACCTGCTCTTGTCTGCCTTGTTACAGTGCTGCAGTGATACGGTCAGGGATTCGCGATTCTGCCTGCCATTAGGGTGCTGGTCTCCAGCAGCTCCTGCCTGAGCAGGCACCAAGCCCTAACAGCTTGTAGGTTTGTCCATGCTGGAGGTGACAGTGGTGGGGATTGGCAGTCCTGCACAGGATGCACTAGGCCTGGTCACTTTTGTGGGAAATCTTGTCTCAGGCCAAGCTCCAGCACTTTTGCCCACCAGGGCTTTTGCTTGAGCAGAGTGAGGGAAAGGAATATGAAGCATTGCCTGTGATCTGGACAACTGGAAAATTAACTGCATTCAGATTTCTTTCTGCAGATTTTTTTTGTGTGTTTTGTTTTGGTTTTATTCAGCTAAATGCTACGTGTCTACTTTTTTTCCCCTGAAAGACACAAAGACTCAGCAAAAGTACCTTCAGAAACTCTGAATATAGCGAACTGAGGATATGCATTTTTTGTGCATAAGAATAATTCTATCTGAATGGACGTTTGTTTAACAGCAACAAATCACCTGCAGATTAAATCCTAGACTGAATTCGTAATTACGAACCTGAAGTCTTCACCGTACGCAGTAACTGGGTACATTTGAGCTTTGGTTTGCACGAAATTTTTCTGAAGCTGAAGTCATTAGAGAACACAACACGACTTCTGTGACTAATAGTAATGGAGCTTAATTCCCTTGTACTGTAGAAATGTTCCTGTGAAAAAAGTAATTTGGCTGTACTATATACTGATTATAGCCCTCCCTTTTCTGTAAATCTTTGATAATAATTTAGATCTATGTTGATATTTGTGTCAGTTACTCTAACCCTTCACTAGCTTGTGATGAACACTATGGTGAAGGTTTCCTGCACTGCAGCAGGGGCAAAGTAGGCAGAATGGAAAACATTTTACTCAAGGAAGCGTAAGCTTAACGTAGAGCAGGTGGGTCTGTTTGGCAGAGAGAATGGTTCTTAATTAGAAAGTAAATTGACATGTCCCAGTTAAAAAGTTTATTTTAAGACTGTGCCTCATTTTATTTTTAAGTTGAAGTAGTCTTCAAAAAACCTAAACATCTGAACTGATTTGTTACCAGCCGACATCCTTATCTGCAATTATAGTAAAGAGGCAATGAAAAGAGGGAGAATTAATGTTTAGTCACAGATGCATCCATATCACTTAGGCATTCAAATAACATAGTTGTCCTAGACTCCCCATGTAGGCAAAGTACAGAGCTATATAGATTCCTCACTTGAGATCTGAGTTGTCATCTGGAGGTGTCTTCATTAGCTATGGCAGAAAGCCGAGTGATTACTCCTGTAACTCAGATACCTCAAAAATCAAGGGGGGACAAAGTTTGTTCTCTTCTCTTACATTGCCATTGTGTGTGTTGAGATTAAGCTGAACAGCGCTTATCAGAGATGCAGTTAGCAGTTTTTTGTGTGTATAGTGGTCACTTGAATAGGATAAAGAAAATAATTGGAGAGGCATTGGCATGAAGAAAGCTAGTCAGCTAAAACCAGTGCAAGAATATTTGAGCCTGCAATTGGACAATAAATTTTCATATGATTATTCTGAGACTGCAGCAGCCTTCTGAGGTGTTACAGCTTGATGGGACAGTTAAAAATAGGGTCCTATATACAAATTCTTAGCAAACTGTGGATTCAGTAACTGATAAACAAACAGGTCTTGGATTACCAGAGGTGAAGTAACATTAAGAGCAAACCATACAATGCTGCGTGGATGTAGAGTATATCTAAAGGGTAGGGGTTTTCATGAAAACTGGCAAATATCTGGAGATATGATAATTTCTTTTTCAACTTTTTTTTTTAAATGTAATTTACATAATAGTGTGCTTCCCTGGTTTTTCCTATTTTATTTAAAAAAAAAAAAAGGAGGAGGCTGTATTCCTGCTCATTTTTGCAATAGTCTGCAACAAGCAGAAAGGCCAGAATGTGCCTGTGGGGTGTTTTGGCTCTCATGTATTCTGGGGACATAAATTAGGGTTTTGGCAGACTGTGTGTGCTGGTACCTCTTGTTCATTGTAGTTGATGATTAGCTTATGCAGTTATTGTAAGCGGTGTTTAATTAGTGCAGCAGAGGAATAGAGACTTGTTCAAAATATTCTCTAGGGGTTTCTCAGGAAGACTTTTGCAGGGCTCTGACTGCATTTGTTTCCAGTAGGACTGAAAGAGTTCATTGACGCTGAAATTACTGAGTTTATTACAGATATTCCACTTAATACTGAAAATCAATATATAATATAAAAGCCTTTGGAAGATATGAACTATTACTTATTGCTGAACAGAGTACTGTGGATGAATTTATTTGAAGAGCCTGTGCCAGAATTGCTGCATTACTAAACCAGTGTAGGAATAAGGATACGGAACTCTGCATTCTTCTTCACTAGTGCCATACAAAATTATTGGCAGGAATGCTAGTTATAGGTATAATTTCTAAATAAATGAGGTGGATTCCAGGGTTATGCATACTTTGAATGAATCACGGAAGAAAATTAATGCTTCTCTGTGCCGTGTTGCATGAGTCACAAAAGAAAATTAATAATCTAATTTTTGTATCGGGACTCTGGCTAGTTTGGCAGCTTGTGGGGATTGAAGGTTTATTGTGTTAGCTTCCCCTAAAAAGCTGTCTTAGTTTCTTTCTTAGATGGTAAAGGTAGACAGTAAATCAAACTGTCTAACTTTTCATTGCTGCACGCAAACCCACAGTATGAGATGACTAAGTTAACACTGTACTTATTTGTAATTGTGTGTTGACTCTCTGCATAATAATGCTGGTTTATAGCAAAATGGTGAAGCAGAGCCCCTTGCTGTAGTATCTGTCATCTCTGCTCAAGTACTTGCATTGTTCTCCATGTAGGCAATGAATAATCTGCTTGATGCTGACTTTGTTCTTTGGGCAATGCAAACCCCTTACTAAGGAAAGTGATATTTTTTTTTAAAAGCACAAGCATTGACCTTCACTGAAGTCCAGCAAAACGTTCAGAGTAGTTGCAGAGGACAGCCACTTCCTCTCTCATTCATGAAGCCTGCGAGAACATCTGAGATGTGACTTTTAAAAGCACTCTTCACCGGCATAGCTCTGCAGACATTAAAGTCAATGGAAGTTTTATTTCAGTGGGAGCAGTCAAGCCAGAACTGAATGCCTTACATTATATGTCAAAGTTGCAGGAATGAGTTACAAGAAGTAAAGCTGCTTGAAATAATCTAGGGTGTTGGAAAGAGAGAATGCTTCCATCAGCAAATGATTTACAAAACCCAATAAATATTATGCCAAGAAACAGAACAACAAAATATTGCTGTTTGCCTTAAAATGTCTGTAGCAGCATGTGTGTGCTACCTTGCTGTAAAGTGCAGTTGAAATTAAAAAAAAAAAAAAAAAAAAAAAAAAAAAGAGTGGCAATTACAGATTGTCAGTGTAAGTGCCACCAGCATGAAAGGCAACTGGGAGCTGAAAGCAAGCTCAAAGGGAGCTTGGGGAGCATTTAATGCCAGAGCTTGGCCATCAGCTCAGAAGCAACTATTGTTAATATGAGCTGCGGTATTTCAAAATTGCATTTAAATAAATGCAATTTGGAGCAAACCAAAATGGCATTTATACTGCAAGGAGATACTGGGAGAGAGTAAGTAGCTAATAAAGAGCAGTGTAGATTGGGCATTCAACATGTGATGGAAGTTGTACAGCCTTCCTGGGAGGAGATGGTTGCAGTCCTTTGGAAGTATTTTCTATCATATTAGTTCTGTCTCTGAATTCACCTGGGCTCTGTTCTTGTACACTAACCCCAATTGTGCTCCAGGGTGTTCCTGCAGTTGTAGCGTAAAGGATGACCTCTTGTATCCAGCACCTTTTTGCATGGGTGGAGTGGAGAGCAGCTCTCCGTGAACCTTCAGCTTGTGCTTCTCCATGCTGCTTCCTCTCAACGCTCTCCTCTCTTTGGCGCTGCCTAACTCTGACTCTGGCTGTTCATGGGGTTTTCCTTTGTGCTTGATCTAACCATGTGGTAGAACAATACAAATTGAACATGGTTCTGTCAAGCACCATGGAAGGCTGCATACTCCCTGCCGCATGGCATGCTGGGATACTTCTGCTGTTTTCAGAAGCACCAAAAGGTGAGAGATTCCCCTTTTCTCACAGGAAAAATGAAAAAGGTGAAGTGTTGCTTAACCAGTCTCCTGGGCACTGCAGTGGGGAGCCCTAGTGATGTTTGTGACAGACTTTCCAGAGGGCTTGCATGCAGAATAACCATTTCTAAGTAATTAATCTGTTTAATTGCTCTTAGAATGAAGAAGTTAGGCATCCTGTTAATATGATTCAAGGGTGATTCCAGCCATACCTACAGAGATGAATAATCATTTTTGTCTTCTTACCTTATAAATAATGTAAGCAACGTCTCTCTATTCGAGCTGTCCAGTGAGCCCTTCTACTTGAGGTACACTTTGGATGCCATTTCTGTAACGAGATGCCTGCTACTTAATGTAACTTTGGACCTGATCTGAGCAATCTTAATGTGCTAGCATTTTATTATGAAGGTCTATACTGCAAAAGCACTTCAGAAGAGTCTGCAAAGCGTTATCTTTTCTCTCTTTAAATGATATGGGTAACATGGCCTGTATGAAAACAGTATTATCCAATAGCTACATAGCACAAAGCTGAGTCAGCATACCCAAATGGGCCATTTTAGCTTTGACAGCTTAGATAAGATCTTTAACATACTTCTGCCTAACTTCCCCTCCACCTCCCCCCGCCCCGATGTACAGTAGAGATAATTACACCTATTCATAAGGGGCTTTGAAGAGCCTCATACAAAAGTTTTCTTATACAGAAATACTGCCTCATCTTGGAAATTTGTTACATATATGTTGTGGAGACATGAGAAGGACATCTGAGATTCTTAGATTTTACCTCTAATTACCGACAAGAATTAATACTAGCGATGTGAAATCATGACAAACAATGTACCTCCTTTTTTTCCCTGAAAACCTATGAGGATTGTGATCTAGTGGTTACATGAAGAAGTGATTGTCAGGATTCCTGATTTTTTTGTCCAAGTTTTACACCAAGTGATCTCTGTGATCATATTTTTGTTGCCAGATTTGAGGATCCATCTTTTCTAGAATGAATATACCAGCTCAGTATTCAAACCCCTCTTGAGGCAGCTTGATTTTTTCCAGAACAGATTGTCCAGCACTCCTTTTAAGTCCTTTGGGCAAAGCTAATTTTTAAAAACTGAAATCAGGTTTGCCAAACGATGCTTAAAAAGAAGAATAGGACAAAAAGGTATTTGTCACTGTTGCTTAATTTCTCCATGTGGGTATTAGAAAGGCACCTAAAATTTTTGAGCACTTGGAAATGTGGTGTTTCTTTATCTCAATACTGCTGTTTTGTAGAATTACATATGTGTTTGTTTTATGATACTGAGGAATTGCAGTACCCTGGTACCTGATAGTGGTATCACATAGGTTGTGAAATGAAAATGTTATCAGAGTAACTAGCAATTCAGATAAGCAGAGTTGCCCTCAGTTAAACACAGGCCTTGCTGTTGCCTTGGCTGCTCATTTTACAGCAAACTTAATTCTTTTTAATTTTGGAAATTACTAGAAACTCCCGTGTCATATTTTACATTCAGCCAAGATTCACAGAGTTCTCAGCTACAGTGCGCACATACTTTCAGGTGTAATAATATGATGAAATGGCTGGTCTGGAATAGTAAAATGAAGCCAAGTGTTTCTTCTGTGCCTGTCCTGCACCTCTTTTCCATGGCTTTCCACAGGTGATTTTATAGTGTGCAAGAAGTACTGCATGCATGTGATGGTTAATTGTATTTCCTGAATCCTGTCATGTTCACTCAGAGCCCTGCAGTAGTACACTGATAAAGCCGTGTGTAGAAACGGATATACGCATTTAAGTAGTTCTGCAAGCAGATGGCTGGGTTTCACATCAGTATCCCAGATGGGCATAGCTTAATACAGCAGCCACCTGTCCAAGTGATGTCAAGGCTTAGGTTAAATAGTAAATTTTATCTAGTCTTTAGCAGGTGATTCCTGCTGTCTCACAGTCTAATGGATGACCGAGTACTTGCTGAGCATATACATGCTATTGATTACTTTTGACTCAGTGCTTACCTGGGTAACTCTTATTTAAACTCACTTAGAAGAAAAAAAAGGAAAAAGGAAAAAAAAAGAGAGAGAAAGAAAGAAAGAAAAGTACTAAGGTGATGTTTGCTCCCTTCCTCTCCTGTTGAGCTGAGAGGGCTTTCCCCTGTTACAAGCTTGGAGGCAGTGGACTGATAGCCAGGCAAGATCAACTTCTTATAGCTGATGCAGTGTGGAAAGTTGTATGACATCAAGAGAGTGAGATTGCGAAATCAAAATGTTCTAAATATTCTTTCTTTATTTTGCCAGCAAGCTTGAGAGAAAACCAAAACCTGATTTTCACCCTCTGATGTTACATATCCCTTTTTCTCCTTCATAAAGCATTCCGCTTACTTTCCCATCCTTCTTTTTTCCCATAGGAAGATGACTCTTGTATCCATCAGTAGACTAAAAATTATACTTAATAAATTTTTACCCTGTGTAACTTCATGACGTTTGTGATTATTCTTCCAAAGAAAGCTTTTACAATGAGAATTAGAAGTGCTTCTTCCAAGGGTTAATTTGGGGATTTCCAAGACACTTTCTGATCACTGGAAAATTTCAGTGGGTTTTTCAAGGCGTACTGTAATTGTAGAAGTTTTAATAAACTCTGGTTCTGAAAACTGTTCATCTTTGGCATTATTTCCAAGGAATCATAAACAACCAAATATACTGTCTCATAGACCTGAGAAAGAATAGGTGTATGTTCTTGTAATCAAACTGTAATATGCTCATCACTTGACACTTTAGCCTGACTACCAAGCCTGCAATTTTTAGGACTGGAAGTCAGATGGGGTTTTTTTGAAAGGATAAGAGTTTAAATGATGGTGGTGTGGAGAAAGGCTTAGACTGTATTTTTATAATATTTTAAAATGTGCAGTGGTCCTAATATTTTAAGTGCTCGCTTTAGAGGTATAATTTACAATAAGCATGACAACAAGGTATTTAGCACCACGGAAGTGGTGATGTACAAAGCTGTATGTGATGTTTCTCATAATCTAGTTTGGAATTACAAAACCAAACCAAAGTGTGTGCCTGTGGAATCAAAATGTTAGATTGCCTGCAGAATTGCTTGCTTTCACTGCATCACCCTGTGGAGGTAATGTGTAACATAAATTAAAATAATAGTGGATTTAGGTGACTTCTTTTTTCTTCCAGAAAATAGCATGCGGTCATAAAATGAGCAGTGGTGTATTTATCAGTCTGGGAAGGGGAAGCAGGTGATGAATGTCATCAAGTCTTTCAAAACAAATTTCAGCTCAGGTTTAAGTTTTTATTGACGTTTTCAGGTTCTTAAAAACTGAACTTGCTCAGATCATTTCTGAGAAAGACTTGCAATTGACTTTTAAAACTCTGGAAAAGTTAAAAAATACTTCTTGGTAGTTATGATCACTGAGCATTACACAAGGTTCCTGAGACAATTCTGGTGCTTCCATTATGAAATATGAAGTGAGTGGGCAGGTATTGCATGGCGGGGTCTTGGCAACACTTTGCTTGCATACACATTTATTAATACTCCTGGTTCCTTGAAGCACAGAGATCAAGTTTCCAACCTGCTGTTATTAAAAGAGAAAAACCAAACCTGAAACGGACAGATTAGTTCACTGAGCCTAATTGGAAAAGCATTTCATTAGAACGGGTCAAAAACCTAGTCAAAGAGGTCTGGCAATCATGGTATAATGGTACATTAGGGAGTGCTTCTCACTAAGTATGGTCTACCCGTTCCTTAATTAAAATGAAAATGATTTAAACTGCTATTACTTTCCTTTGCTGTTTGTTTAACATAGTTAATAAAGGTATCTAGCTGTTGGAAAATTGACAAGGTTCTCTCATAAAAGATTGCTCTCAAAAATAGCTCTAAGAGCAGAGATCTGAAAATTTTGGGCTTTTTAATGACATCTTTAAAAATCCTTTGTCATTTGAATGCACCAAGATAGCTCCTCCTTTCATGAGATCCCTTTTCCGTGTTGCTGGACTAAGTTCCAAATGGGAAAAAGTGACTTTGCTGGAGCTCATTTGAAGTAGACTCCAACAGCTAACTAGACATGCTTCAAAAAATACCTTTAACAGGTAGGCTTGTTAGACAAGGAATTAATCTATCAAGGGAAGAGTGAAAAAACAGAGGCTACTCTTGGGAGTAATTTGAAAAATTGCTGAACAAAAATCTTTGGCAAGTATTAAAATTTTGTGCAGGAGCTTGGAGCTGACAGGAGGCGGTGTTGAGGATAGATTCCATAAAATCTCTGATTGCTGCAGTTACCAGGAACTGTTTGATGGAATATATTTTCCTTTTATTGCAGGGTCAGAGGATTACAGAAGTAAATTCACTGGGAAGTGTTTCATGGACCTTGTCTGTCCTGAGAAGTGTCGCTGCGAGGGAACAATTGTAGACTGCTCTAACCAAAAACTCATCCGATTACCCAGTCACCTTCCTGAATATACTACTGATCTGTAAGTGCTGGCTCTCCAAGATGTGCTCAGCAGGGCATGTTGGTTTTCCTAGTTTTTAAAGGCTGTAAAAGGGACACAGACGAATTCAAGGCACCTTCTACTTTAATCCCTGTGTGAAAAAGGGGAAGTTAATTTTATTTCAAAGGAGCACCACAACTCTCTTATTTCCTTAGCATTCATGCCAGCTGTGGGGATGAGAAAGGAGCCATGGCCCGGGGCATCAGCTGCCTGTGTGTGTCTTCTTCAAGTGTTGACCTGTCATGTGGCCCAAGCTGTATGGTTCCTTTCCATTCTACCTTTGAGTCCTTTGTCTTTGCATCTGGTCATTTTTATTTAAGAAATGGATTAATCCTTTTTGAGTTGAATCTGTGATCAGCAACTCATGTCCATCTCAACAGTGCCTGCTATTTGGATGAAATGGCTCTTCACTAAAACTAATGTATTGTTAAGCTATAAGTGATTTTATAAAATTTATTTGCTTTTGGAGATTCTTCAGAATTACAAACGTAATATACTGCTAAAGAGAGTATGAGAAAACATGTTTATTACTTAGAAACTGAAGAATCTGGTTCTTTTGTTATATTAGTAGCCCCTTCAAACACAATTCTCTTTTTGTGTGAGTATTCTATTTACTGTACTAAAGGTATTCTGTTTAAATCCCCATAAAAATTGTTGATCTGAAGTTAACATAGAAAAATATGAGAGACATCCAGAAACACAGCAAAGTCTCTACATAGACTAATGGAGCTACATGTAATCAGAGAAACAATTTTGCATCCCAAGCCTGCCAAGACAGTGGCCTTTGCATTAATTTTGAAGACCAGTAGACTTTGATGGGAAAGGACCTGAAATCAGGTCCCTTCTGTTTACATGGACCACATCTCCAATTGCGTATCTTCTGTAGCAGAATGCGTGAGGGAGGCTTTGTCACACAAACAAGGCTGTGTAATGGTTAAGGTTAATAATCCCTTATCCCGGGCACTGGAAGAAGGCAGCATTCTGACACTGTCCTTTGGCATTACACTCCTAAAGGCATCCTAAGCTTTTACTGTAGATACTCTTCTATGTCCCCTTTCCTTCAAAGCTGAACTCTTTTCACTCTAGGAGTCTGCAAGAGATGGCAGATAGTGTCTTGCTTAACAAAGGTCATAGTTCTATGTGTGGCAGCCCTGTATGTCACAGACACATATCTATAGACATCTGTGAAGTATTAAATGCCTCTTTGTTTGTTCCTATCAGGCGTTTGAATGACAATGATATTTCTGTTTTGGAAGCTATCGGACTCTTCAAGAAATTGCCCAACCTCAGAAAAATGTAAGTTTGAGTCACTTGCTTGTTAGAATACATGCTGCCTTGGATTATAAGGAAGGAGGAAGGGATTATTTGTTTATAGTTTAGCAGTGCAGTAGCAGAAGTCGCTTTTTTAATGTGAATTTAAGGAAGCTGAATGAGTTGCCTGTTAGGTGGACAGGCCCAGTTAAGCCACAGTGAAAGATGGAGATCCCTAGGCTGACATTTCAGTATTCTTTAGGCTGTGTTTCTTAAAGTCTTCGACTCACGGAGGCTGAAGGGAATTCTGTCCCGGAATTTATTCAGATGTACGCTTGTTGTTAGAGATGGCTACAAAGTTTAGCATGTTGGTTTCATCTTTTGAAAGTATTGTGCAACTCCAACTAGTGTGATTGTTTCAAATAGTCAAAGGAAAAAAATATTACAAGATATAGATGATGGCAGCTTCGCATGATCATTATTGTTTTAGAGAGGAGCATCAATTAGCTAATATAGAGATCAGTCATTCAAATATATCTGTATAATTCTGTTAACAGCCTGAGTGCTGGCACTGTACAAAGTATATATTTAATCAGAGCTGCGTTTTGGAAAGAGGATAATATGTTAGATACCTCCTGATAATCTTCGAAATGGATCTTTCTGAAGTTATTGAAAGTTTTAACTGTACGGCCCCCTTGCTAATGTCTCATCTAACTGTTTACTTTCAGTAAGATTGTATTGCTAGAGTCAAGGTAATTTAGGGAAACCAACCAACCAGGCTTTTTGTACTGCCTTCATTTCACATGGTTTTTGCCATCTGGATCTTCCTAGCCATTTGAATCCATGTAAGATCTCAGGGGCTTTGGAGACAACTGTAGTGGGATTCTTATGTCAGTTTTATTTCTGCCAAAGTTTCAGATGCAGCACTGCAGGTTTGGGAGTGGGGCTTGTATTTCCACAAGTACAGGCCACCAGGTTTGGGGAATTAATCATATACATTAGCCTCTTATTTATGAATGGCCCGTAAGCTGTAGTTACAGCGCACTTAGAAAAAGTCATTGACATTGTTGAAGTGCGCTGTTGTCTATGTAAGTAGATAGTAAACGGGAATGAAAAATGCACGGTATATAAAAGTACAAATAAATTGGAAAGCATGTGTCCTCATCAAACCTTCAGGATGTATGTTTTGAAAATTGGAGAGGTGTGATAGCTGGAATAATTCATTTCATTTTATTTAAAATGAAACGTAAGCAACTTACGGTGCTGTCCTTCCTGTTCCCATCAATCACTCAGGTGGGAGGGATGCCTCGACAGGGCTGTATTGTTATGCATAAATGCAGCATGAAACAGTTATGAGAGCTTTTTTTAAGGGTTTGTTTCCTGTGAAACAAAAAAACTTTCTGCTCTGTTCTTGGTAGGCAATGAGAACTGAGGTGTACAGGTGCAGTTCAAACAGTTGGCAAAAAGAAGTTGTGCCCTACACCTCTTAAAAAGTCTTTCATATGTTTTTTTAGTGGCAGCCTCCAAGCAGAGGCCCTTTAGGTAATCTTTGTAGTTGAGTTAATTTCTTTTGTTCTACCTGATGTTGTAAAGAAGTATCTCAATTTAAGTAAAGGGATTTTCTGAAAAGGGTGGGGTTTTGTAGAAGCGGAGCAACATTTCAACCATAACCTTAGTATCTTGATCCTTTAAAAGCCAGATCAGACTTCTTTTTTCTAATTCTCATAGTTCCATTTTGTGGAGGGAAGGGGTTACCAGGAAAAAACAAACAAGCAAGCAAATACTCCTTTCCTTCTATGTTTTTATTTGGCCTTTACTGTGTATCCTTCTGCTAATAATAGACCTCTCTCCATCATGCAGGAAGGGAAATGTAGGTAAATACCAGTGGATGGGATTGCTGCTGCTAATGGTCTTACTGCAGCAGCTGTGTGCGTGTGTGGCAGGAATGTGGTACGTGTGCTCTTCATTAAGTCTTACTGCTTACTGCTGCTGTTAAATTAAGGAGGAAGAATATTGGTCAACCCCCCCATTTTTCAGTGCATGTAAGGGACAAGAAATTTTACTGCTGTTTGATTGGCAATATTGACTCTGTCTCATCATATTCCTTGTCTGTTCAAGTGTTAAAGGAAAACAGCAGGTGGTGGAATCTGTCTGGAAATTGCATTGCTTCCTAGGCTTAAGAAAACCGTTCAGAGCTTTGCAGTGGCAGACCATTGGCCTAAATTACCTTGTTTTTCTTTTTTTCTTTATTTAATCTCTGTAATTCTTTCTCTTCTGAAATGAATCTGAATATCTGGAATCTGGATATCTGAACGGACATTTGAATGATTGCCCTCTGATTGTCCTTCACTTCAGTTTAAGACTAGTGACAGATCCGTGTCAACGAAATTTGCAAAGAAACTACTTTAAGAGTACTGCGGTTCCACTGTGGCTAGTAAAGCTCCAGCATAATTCCAGAGATAAAGGAATTAGCTCTTCCTTCCTTTTGATGGGTGTTTCATCTTGGTGCCTCCTCATCCTACATTATGCTTAAGCGTAGCTTTGATTTGTAACATAAACACTCTGAGGTGGTCTGTAAATTGGACCTTAAGGAGGAGTCGGATTTTACTTGCGTTCTAGGCGTACGCTCACATTTGTTCTTTTGTCACTCAAGCTCTGTCAGTTGTCCGTGTCTGTTGTGGTGTATCACAGCCTCTTGGGTTTTCTAATAAGGTTCCAAAGGGAAGTAGTCATAGATTTGGCATTGACGTAGTAGGGTTACTCCAGTGTATATATGTATTCACATAATAATTTTCAGTAGCACTATTGTCCCAATCCCTTGCTAGGTTCTTCATCTCCTGATTCAGTGTGGTTTCTGTTCTCACCATGGTTTGCTTCAGCATAAGGCCAGTGTCCTGTCCCTCTGCTCTCTGCCTCTCTCTAGCCACTGACAAAAGTCCTACTCTTCTCACTCAGGCTCCCTTCCTTGCCCTCAAGCACAGTTACTCCGCTGAATTGCCTTGAGCTGTTTTTATAGCCTTCACAGATCTCTCTGGGGCCCCCTTTCTACCCAGCCAAGGACGTTACTTCTTAATACTACCTGGGATTGGTGGAGTAGATACTTGGATAAAGAAATGTGCCCAGTCCCAAACTTTGCACAGTCTGTAGCTCAGTGTCGTGCACCACCTTGAGAGACATTGGAAGGGGTCATCTGAAAAAGAATCTGAAGTGAAAAAAATCTCTGGAAAATTAGCTCCTAAAATTCACATTTTAAAAAAAATATGTCTTGCAGTCTCCTTGGACCGCGGCAGGAATCTTAAATCTCTTTGTTAAAGACTAAGAGTTCAGCCAAATCCTAACAGATTCTCACGATTCTCACAGGGAAGATGTATCCTTTGAATAAAATACCTACGTCGCAATTAACAAAATTGAAATCAGAAGTTGAGTGCTTTGGGCTTTTCTCAAAAAGATTATCAGAGTTTTGAGATATGAGAAAAACAGATATAAAGCTAAAATGTATCTACCTCTAAACATGAAAAGGACATCTGATAGTTCATTCTTTTCAATCTTGCCAATGTTACAAAGTAAACATAAAAACAACAAGAGAAGTGTCAGACCACCTTTGCAGTAGGTGGTACTGCCAACCGCACCTCTAATATAAAATTAGCTTTTGGGGTGTAAACATTTGTAAATATTCCTCCTAGGCTGAATCTTACTGTATGATGTGTCAGCCCAGGATTTAATGCGTGTTAATGCAAACCAAAATTGAATTCTTGATAGAGAAATTTAAAGGTCACAGATCCATATGCAAAGTTATGCCACATTTTATTTAGGAATTAAATTGCTAAGATTACCCTGCTGGTTTTTAAAAGGTTAACATGTCTGCATATGCCTTTTTTTTTAAAAAAAAGTCAACTTCAATAATTAGCTGCAAGATCCCATATACGTAATACTGTTTTCATAACCTAAATTTTGATCCATCTTTATGTTTAATGCTTTTTACAGTAGAATAAAAAGGTTGATGTAGATTCCCGTAGACCGATCTAACCATGTCCAGAAGTAATTTACTGTGTTCTCCAGTGGGTTTTCCAAAATACCCAGAACTCTGTGTTGCTTTCATTGCGTTCTTAGCATATTACCTCACCTGATCTTGCAAGTGTAAAGGGATGACTTGTCTGTGAAAGCTAAAGTCACATTACAGTGACTTCCAGGCTTCAGGAACCGTGTTGTTAGTATTTTGCAGGGTGGTTAGAAAAGAGTAATTTGAATCGGCACGAAGTGCAGGAGAAATACAAGGGTGTGTTTCTGAGCTCTGTAAGAGTGGGAGCAGCTCCATGACTTGGGTTTTGGGGGATATCCTGTCCCTGTGAGATAGAAAGGCTCCAGGACCTGCTGCCCTCCAGCCCTGGGAGCTGGAAGCTTCTGCCTTTCACAGAGGAGTATGTTGCCAGTGGGAGAATTTCTCACTCAACAGAGCAAGATCTCGCATCAGGCAGGGGGGAGAGGCAACACTAGCATTCACAGAGGTAACGTTTTGACTTTTGTGGAAGGGAGCAGTTCTTTGCTCGCAGCAACTCCCAAATTCAGCATGAAGAAAACACTGGGGATCCCGTAACTCCCTGGGACCACCTCAAGTTGTTGATCAGTTAAAAAACCCTCCACTGCTTGGGGATTCCCAGCGCAGTGGGAGCCTGGAGGGGTCTTCTGGCCATGGCAGACAGGTTCAAGCTCCAAAATCCCCTTGGTACCTAACTCAGTGGGAGCACGGAGATATACTTGTTTGCTGAAAATGGGATGCTGACCCATAGGGAGAGACTGCAGCTCCCATATGTCAGCTCCAGAGCCTGCCCACTCCCTGGTGCCTACGGGAGATCAGTGGGACTGGCCATTCCTTCTGAGGTGCCAGCAGCTGTTTCTGCAGAGAAAAAATTGGCAATGAGCTCACATTCAGAATAAAAAGGTGAACTGCCATACTTCATGCACTGCTGGGGAGAAAGGGGACTGACCTCTTTTCTCAGAGAACAAGAACAGTAAAAAATACTCACCTCAAAACCTGAAAGAGACATCTAACAGTTCATTCTGTTAAATCTTGCCAAAGTTACAAAGTGAACATAAAATACGGTCTTAAAATAGGAAGCGTCAGGCTGTCTTGGCAATAGCTGGTACTGTCGACCCCACCTCTAGTATGTAATTGCCTTTGGAGGCTTAATTTGTCTGTAAATATTTCTCCTACGCTGAATTGTATGGAGTGTCAGCCCAGGATTTAACACATTTTACATGCAAGATAAAATTGAATCATGACAAAGTTTGCAGACTAGAAGTCAGTTTCAAAACAGAATCTCCAGTTTCTTGGGGACGTAAAAGTAGTTTGTGACCTTGGAAACAGCCGTTACCTGCTGTTCTTTTCCCTAAGCCTAGATTTTGCCATGGCAATTGAGGTTGCAGTCATCTGTCACTTGTTATACAGAAATGGACTTTATTTTCTGGAAATAATATTGTAGAGAGTGTTGTGGTACATGGGCTTGTCATCTGCTTCCCTTTTTTTCTAGTGAGGCCATCAGTCTGCTCTGCTGAATGAATGTAGGAGTGTCACTGGGTATACTTCACTGTCTGTCTGTAGTATTTAAGACTTTCAGTGCCATCCTGCTGCTGAGAGCAACTCACTCTATAAAAGCCAGCCAGACTGCTGGTAAAAGCTGTAAAATCTTCTCAGCCTCTTCCAGAAGAATGCAAACAGCATTGGGATTTTCCTCCTAACATGTACTTAAAAATTCCAAACACGTCACCAACAGACAGAAATATTTTTAGGGAAACCCCTCTCAGAACAGGCTGTTTGTATGATAAAACTACAAGGTTCAAGGTGAGACCAAGCAGAGCCTTTGCAGTTGGACTGCACTCTGGTGGTTGTTCTTGTGGGAAGGTGTGTCAGTAACGCAGCGATGAATAACATGCTGGAATGTTAAAATTGACCCAGCAGGTATAGCAGGATGAATGGTTCTGTTAAGCCTGAATAGAATCCAGCTTGTTCGTGTTGAAGTTGTAAGATCAACAGAAATAATATTATTCTAAACTTTAGCCATAAAGTAAGTAAAATCTGACTGAAAAGTGAGCTGTGTGAACAATGTCACCTTGATAGCTTCTTAGATCTGTTCATTTCCTATTCGCAGCCCCACATAAAGTAAACCCAGGCTTTCTGAAAATTTCTTTTGACCTCTTGCCCAACATAAAAGTCTGGAAATAGGATTAAATGTTATCACCAGGGTAAATCACGTAGTCCTTATGGAAACAATAACCTTTCTTGAGTGACCAGGTTGGCTATAAGTTCCCATTTGGGTCTTGCCAGAGGGCATAGGTATCTTGGGAAATACTCAAGGCTCATTTACTTTTCCACTGTCTTCCAGTATTTCAAGAAGAATTCCTTACAGAAGCTTAGCCTTGAAAGAGGATGGGGCTTTTCTATAATGGGAATTTGCTGCAAAGGCTGTCAGAAGTTTTTTTCTGATAAAAAAAAAATATTCCTTGTCAAGTGCTATGATCATATATGAAAGATTCTTTCAGTGCTGGGAAGGGTGGAGTAGAGCTCTCTGAGTTGCAGAGCAGACAAAAGTTTCACTGCTTTCATTTTTCAAGGCTTATATCAGCTGATTATTTTTGCTGGTAATTCTAGACTGAAAAGTATGTGATTTCTCTTGTTCATTATTCTAGTAGGTCAGACTTTAAGGAGGATACATTTTTCTTTTTTTTAGTGAATGAGTGCTGTCATCTACCTTTTGTTTGTGTGTTTGTTTCATTCTGATATGGGAAGCTTTAATTCAGGAAGACAAAGAAATCCAGGTTGGCAGAACATCTGCTTTAACAGTACTCCAAGTGGGATTGCAGGGCAGTGTCGTTTTTACCTATTTATTATTGCAAAGCTTGTCTTTTCTCTGCCTTGCAACTTTGATTTCACCAGAGCATTTAATCTTGGATTTTCAAATATTTTGCACTGGAAAGGTGTATATAAGTGGCTTCTTCTGAATCTGCTAGCATATGTTTGGATAATTTTGTGTTGCTGAAATGAACAGGCACTATTAACTCAAATGAGTGAGGTTCCCTATCTACAGAAGTTCTTTGGCAGCAATTCAAATTCAGATGGTTTAGATTGTATAAAGGTTCCAACTCCTTTGCAAATTACGGCCAGCCTTTTTCTCCAATATTTGCTCTTTTTTGCCGTAAGTATCCAGTAATCCATTAAAATTGCACCCATGTTTTAATATATGTGACTAAATATCTTTTAGATGGTAAAAACTAACTAATAAACGCTTTGTAACTACAAGTATAGGTCAGTTTGCAATCTGTGAATTGAAAGTCAGTGTCTTTGTGTATTATAGTAACTCACCCTCCCTTCCCACAAACATTTACTTATTTATTCATTTATTTTTGTGCAAATATGCATCACAGCATGATCTTTACCAGGAAAGGGATCATTGGGAGCATTTATTTATGCCAGCATTCAAAAGAGATGCTGAGCTATAAACATTTCCACTAGAGAAATAACTGAGCCCCAAAATTAAATGCATATGTCAGAATATCCTTCCTTGACTTGCTTTGACACTGAACATAAACTCTTCATGTGAGTGTTAGCACAAAGCACTAAACTTCTGGAAAGCAAAATCTGTGTGTAAGTATTTCTGTATGTTTTTATGTTATTTTTGGCTGATTGCTAGCATACTCCTATTCTTTCTGATCACAGAATGCACAAGAGGTGATGGGCCACATGCTGTAGGGCCCGCTATCTGACAGTTGTTCAGCGGACATAAACCAGCATACTCAAGTTTCCCACATGAAACAGGTCTCCAAGACTCAACTTTTTTTTTTTTATTAAGTGATGACTTCTGCAAAGAGCAAGACCTACATTATTTCTATCTGAGGCCAAGCTATCCTGTTGCCATGTCTTCTGTCAACTTTTATCCCAAAAAGATTGCCTGTTCTTCTGAGCAGAGTAGCCCAGGTGTTAATCTGATACCTTGTCATTTGTTTTATCTCACCTGGAATTGTATTTTAAAACTATTACTCATGCTGCATGTGTACTGGGATCATTTCTGGAATAAAGTGCTATTCAACATGAGTAATAGTGTTGGAATTTGGCATCTTCATGGGAGCAAGAGCATATCTTTTACTTTCTCTTTTTTTGTTGTAGATAGTAAAACAAAGAATAGTGTTTCCTGTCATAAACCTAAACAAATAGGATTATTCATCATAATCTATACAAGACATCATAGGAGATACTTGAAGGACTGAGGCCCAAGGTTTTAATGTGCTTAAGGCCTTTAATATAAATGTATTAAATAATTAAATGCCATTTAGTTTTATGCATCTCTAATGGCATTTTATCATTCAGAAGTTTTCATTGGGTTTTTCACAAATATGAAATATTCAAAAGATTAAGTTTGCATTTCATCAGAACTTCATTTGACTTTGTAGATTGAAGTTTTCCAATGTTGATCTATAAGCAAACATCTTGAGACTGTATAGGGGGAGTAAATATTTAGAAAATAATGCTGTATATTGCAATAGCTGTGAATTGAGAATTAAGTGATACTCATTTCATTTTGAGTGGTGGTGTTAATTTTAAGTGCCTGGGAGTTCATGAGTGCACATATTAAAATTTGTATCAGATATATGCAGTCACACGGTTTTGTATGTTACTCCAGTGTTGAGTTTAAAGAGAGTGAAGGTCCTGGTACACTGTGTAAAAGTGGTCCATATTTCAATGTGTGGTACCTATTTCAATAACAGTAACATTAACTGATTCTTGCCAGATGAGCACCCAGTCCCAAGCATGGTCCATAACTTCATGGACATAAATCAGATGTCAGAAACCCCCACTTACTGTATCCCTGAGACCCTTATAAGCAAGAATGACATGAGGTGTAAGAGCTGGTAATTCTTTTAATTTTAATACTCTTGATATATCTGATATAATTGTGGTTTTGATGAGTGAAGGGGAGCTATTTGTAAGTACAGCAGGTATACTTTTGAACTTCTGTATGCACTCCTTGCTGAATGAAAGTCTCTCTAGATAACCACTAAAAGGCACGTACTCTTCCTATCTTCCTCCTTCCAGTGGGATGATGTATGTTTGGAATAAAATGCTAATAATTTTTTTATTGTGACTGGTTGTGTCCTTCCAGAAATCTAAGCAACAATAAGATCAAGGAGATCCGAGAAGGCACATTTGATGGAGCTTCAGGAGTGCAGGAACTGATTCTGACAGAGAATCAGCTGGAATCAGTGCATGGACGAATGTTTAGAGGCCTTACAGGGCTAAAGACATTGTAAGTGCAAAGACCTGTCTTTCTCTTTTCCTCTGTAAGTTGAGTGGGAGTGCTCAAGTTGAGCAATGCCTGCTAAAATATCTCTTACTGGACAACAAGCTGTAAGGCAGGGTCTTGTATCACTGTCATGAAGTCTTCAATATATTTCTAGTTCTGGGTATGTTTGGGATTTATCTCCTATTTCTGTGAAAAAAACAGATTTTCAAGAATTTCAGGAATAACATGATGGTGAACCTGTCATGAGTCAAGTTTAGGTACTTTTAATCATTTAATGCTTTTTGTTATTTCCTATGGAAACAAGGCATGTAGGAACATGTTTGCTATCTATTAGTCCATCCTCCCACTCCGCCTCCACCCACATTGGAATTGTTGGTCTGCTTAAACCAAGCCTCAGAGTAGGCTATGAGCCTAAAAGATTTTTAATATCCTACGGACTATATGAAATCAATAGGGAGGGAGAGGAGAATGACTCAAGTTACCACCAGAACAGGTATAGCTAAGCAACTTTAAGGTAGGCATAACCAAGCTGTCACAGGTCCTGCTGACAGAAGGTAGCTGGCCACTCACTCTGCACCAGGTGTAGTTGATCATGAGCACAGGCATGGCTTTGGACTCACCACAGCACACTCTTTCTTGTCCACACCAGGTACCATAAAAATTATGTGTGGGTATACTATTAATGTGGCCGTGGTTGGGGAGAGTGTGAAGGAGGCGTAGAGTCCAAATGCATGAGATCAGTTTGGTGTAACTTTTGTGCTTAGACAACCATTGTAATTTATTTCTGAGAACTAACACTTAAACTCATAGTACCTAACACTAATTTATTTTCATGTTAAAAGTTATATTGGAAGAAGGGTCACAGACAAGATTTCAAGATGGTGTCTAATCCACCCCATCCACCATCCTGAGAAGCAGTCAGGGACTAGGTTTCTGGTGATGGCAAAGACTCATGCCAGATGATATGTATGATCTGTTTGTGAAAAACACCTCTCTTGCCTAGTCTTCCCTGCTGTAGAAAGCAAGCCCTTGATTAGGTGGATGCTGTCAGTACATAGCCTCTAGGAATCAAAATGCAATTTAAAATCTGCAATTTATTAATTAGCAGCAAATACTTCTTATGTTGCAAAGTATCATGGCACAATTACTTCAGTCCTTACTCAAGAGTAAAAAGAAAATCAAGTTTCACTTCAAGGACTTTGGCCTGTAATGATGAATAGGGAACTTTTCTTTTGCTATTCCTTTAACATTTTTTCTTCTGTGGTTACAGCCATCTGTTCCTTAATTTAATGTATGCACTTTACTAAGGGATTTGAAAATACAGTCCATAGATACTAAGTTAATTTTTGTACTGTAAGGCAGCCTGTGGCAGTGCTCCTAAACAGAATTCAGCATTTTTTAATAAAAAGATGCTTAACATTCAAGCTATCCTGCTGACCTGACCTACATTTCCCCCTAGCTGATGAAGCAGTCTAAATATACACAGCACGATACGAGGATCTGTAAGTATAAGTTTTCCTTCAGGAAGGGCACACAGTGCATGGTGAACCATGATACAAAATCAAAGGGGACATATATTTCTGTCCATTATTGACTTTCTTTGAGCATCCAAATTGTGATCTTTTACAAAGAGGCCACATTGTCATGTCATGACCCATGACAGGGTCATGGTCCATTTTTTAAAATACTGTATGTTTCCTGAAATGTAATAAATTGCTCTGCAAGATATTTTGGCATCCAAATTCTGTCATCCCATCTTGCAGTACAGCTGCCTGATACTTTACATACAGAATTGAGAAATCGTTTCCTACTGCTACTAAGCCACTAAGGGCCTTACTTGTCTTATTTACTGCCCTATTCATTTTAGAGCTTGTGGTCTTGACATGGCTTTCAGGCAGCTTAGTACTCCATGTGTGAGGTGTGTGTCTCTGTGCCCTGTGGCTCTTCTGTGACACAGTTTCACCCCAGTTGCAATACCAAAACTATTGAGACTGTAGTGCCTGTGATGGTAACTGTACATAGAGAAGAGTAATGCAAAAGCAATGTAATGTTCAGGTCTTAAACACTGAGTGTTTGTGATTACACTGTGAATTTCTTCCCAGACATATCTAATCTCTCTGTGGTGTTTCTCAAGTATCTATTGATGTAGCATCTAAATGCCCAACTGGCAGAAACAAGTCTGAGATTTAAATTCAGACTTCTGAGGGAAGAATTCTGAATTTTCATTGTTCACTGCATGAATTTGATACCAAGGAATTAACCCTCCTCGATTTGGAGAATAAATTCACTGGAACAGCAGCATGAGCTGCATATATTTTGAGGATTTTCGGTAGTATGCTTTAATTGCTGAATAATTTTTCACCTATGTAGGAATATCCCAACTGTGTAGTGATGTTTACAGACCCAGATGTCGATTGGCATGCAGTGTAACAAATACACATGAGCCTTTTTTGCTACAGAGTGAAACAAGATACTACAGTCTTTCGGATTAATTGGGCTTTATCATTGAGTTCTTTGTTACCATAACAACTGAGAGATGTATCTTCCAAAACACAGCACTGATTCATCTGATACAAGCATGGAGCGAAGACCATTTTATAAGATGGGTACTGCTTTCTGTCTTGCCAATTAATTATTATAATGACATTTCAGAGCTTGTGTTCAGTCTGGAAACCTTTCCTAAGCTATTCCTTGATTTCTGCTGAGGATGATGTTTCCTTCCATAATTTTGCGGTGTGGATTACAAAAAACATCCATGATAGGAGTAGAAGTAATGCAGCTAGTATTGTTAGTGTCACACATTTCTGGCAGCCTTTCTCAGTTGATCTCTGAAATACATCTTCACTTACTCTCAGATATTTACTAAATTAAGATTCTAGTTTTTATTTCAGGTTTGCTACTAGTCATAATTTTAATTGCATACTACTTTCAGGTGTGGTGCTCCCATCAGCCTCTAATGTTGTGTGGAAGAAATGCATTATAAATTCCTGAGACAATGTTTACATTAATCTGGCCCTCCTATAGCTGTGTTGCACTTCAGCAATCAATAAAAATAGAGTACAGTGCTTGCCAAAGCATCTGTCGATGCCCTAGATAAAGGACCTCCTGTTCTGAAATTATACCGCCTCCCAGTAGTTCCTAATTCCCTGTTTTAAACCTTGCAGGATGCTGAGGAGCAACTCGATCAGCTGTATAAACAATGACACCTTTGCTGGACTGAGCTCAGTGAGGCTTCTTTCTCTGTATGACAATCACATCAGCACTATCACCCCTGGAGCCTTCAGCACTTTAGTCTCTTTGTCTACAATGTAAGTTATGTTTTTATGGTACGAACATGTCATGATGCTGTTATTCCATGCTTTCCTTTTAAGAACACAACGTTTGAGTTTCAAAATCAGGCTACTTACTGTTCATATATGGAAAACATCATTTAGGGAAAGAAAACCCCATCCTACTGAAATCACAGGTTTGGAGGATTCAAGGTGTGATTTAGAAAAACATTTGAATTGCTTCAGCTGGAGTGCCTGAAAAAACTTTGAGGTTGCCAGCCTCAGGCAGGTTGACTGTATGTTTTGCCATGTCATAGCCTAGTGCAGTGCACAGTAGAAGTTCACATAAAACAATCTCTGCAGATTCAGAAATGCATAGCTTATCAACTTTAGCTCCCTGAAGCTGCTTTAGATTCAGTAGATTCTAATTTTGTAAGAACAGCTTTCTTGGATTTCAGTTAAATTAGTTAAATATCAGAAGAAATCTACTAGCTAATAGATTTTCAGAAGAGCCTAAGAGGACAAAATACTCCAGTCCGACAGAATGTTAATTTGAAAATCCCAACCTAAGCTTTTCTGATAATTCTCTTATATTTCTCAGTCCTTCTTTGAAATATTTCCCTTGCTTCTTAAGTATGTTTGCATACTTTTTGTAGTGTGTCCATTTTAATAAAGTACAGACTGATAAATATGGAAAGAAAGTCTGCTCTTTGTTTCCAGCTGTGAATGGGGACCCTGATGTTGCTGTTAATGGAAGTTGTCTGCTTAATTCCCCTCACACTGCCCTGTCCAGTCAAAATAAACTATTGGTGCTATTGCATTTCAGGTTTTGAAAGCATTCTCCTTTGTGTTTGGGGGAAGAAAGAAGTGTTGAATCTCAGCTGTTTTGTTGCTCAGGCTTTCATTTTGTTGTTACAACTTTTCACCAGCAAATCAGTTATCATTTTGGCATTAGCTCCATGCAGCATAAAGAACCCAGTCTTTTCTTCCATTCACTTTCTGTAGTCCCAGAAGCCTCCTTGAAATTGATGGGCAAGGAGAGAAGCACAACCGGCTTATTTTCATTGACTCTTTTCAAGTCACTGGTCAAAGCGAGTGGTACTTGCTTAAAGCTTGTTCTCAGAATGCTGCAAGCAATGCCTGTCTGCTTCTCGCGCAATTGTCTCCATGCTTCCTTCCATGGATCCCTTAATAGCTGTGACTCTCTGAATCAGCCTATAAAGTCCCTACCTTGTTTGCCTAGAACAAAAAAAGGCTTCTTTTGTTAGAAGATAGCCCATTGTCTTCTTTTTTCAGCTGTGGATGAAGATTGTTGCAGTTTCTAGCCACAGCAATTAAAGCTG
>VYZV01012474.1:113461-141317 GCA_013401275.1 Pandion haliaetus | reverse complement strand
AATTAAAGCTGCTGCTAATTAGAATGCGTTGCTTTGGCACTGACTTATAATGATGTTGGTCATGGCAGGTTCATACCTGTGTCTTGATGAAAAAGTTTGGTCTTTGACACATTTTCACTCTGTGCTTGTTCTACAGACAGGAGAAAGTGTGCTTTTGACTTCTTTATATATTGGTTTAAGGCCACAGCTATATTTCACATATAAATGCAAAATTCAGGTGTGTTCATTTCCTAGCAGTACTCTGTTGTAGGTGGATATATTAAATGACAACACTCCTGAAGATAGATAGTGTGACTGCTTTTCCTGTTCAACCCACACTTTGTGAGTTAATCGGATATTATAATGACTTATTATTGCATCTGTTAATGTGAGCCAGAATTTCATACAAAGTTTAACATTTCCATTTTTATCTTGGCATATTTACAGCACTGAAAAATATTGCTCCTTTTGTTATTACTCTTTGTGAATCAGCCTCATTGATATTATCAAAACACGGACAGCTCGGAAAATAATGCCCTGACTAATGGTTTTCGATAGAGGAAGAACTATTTTGTAAGTTATTGGTAAAAAAATAGCAGTATTTTATTTGTTACTAGTCAAACTAGGTACTGCAGCGTCCCAATTTGAAGTGTGCTTGCACTTCTGCATACAGGGAATTCAGTCATGTCTTTCAGTCCTTACATGGTCAAGTGGGCACATTTGCAAGCAGAACTGGTTTTCCATGAATTATTGCTATAATAGCTGCATGGAGCTAATGCCAGTAGGATAACTGGTTCATCAGAATGACATGCAAACTCTTCTAGTATAAACTTAACCTGAATTCCAGGATATATTTGCAACCTAATTTCAACAATATCCAGATGGCTTTCAGCATGTTTTTCTAACAGGTCACTACAATCCTTTTAAATAATTAATATTCTATGGCTTCTCTACTATTTTTAAGAGCCACTTGTAGTAGAATATGCATATTTCATTCCTCAAGACTTCTGTTCCCCCTTGATTTTAAAAATATGTCCATGTCCTTGAGTAAACACTTCTGAATTTAATGTTAGTACGACATCTTTGCTAAAAGCTTGATTGCTTTGTTTCTGTTTGAGTGGTTAAATCACTATCTTACATGTTGGAACTCTGATTACTAATTACGAATTTTTATAACAATTTGTCTGCCCAGCATTACTGTTTGTGATTTGAGAACTCCACTTGAATAGCCAGATTCCAGAATAAAGCTTTTGCAAATAATTGGCCTTTCCAGACTTTCAGTTGCTTTTCCAGTGAAGTAGGGAATCTCTTGTCTCATGCGATACTTATACAGAGCCTTGATCTTAATTTTTTTCCAAAAGTTGCATCACAGTCTTGCCATGGAAAGAGCACGTTTGTAGGGACATGTATGAACTTAATACTACCTTAAAGCAAAAAATTACTGCTCTGCAGTTGGACAAAGGACAAAATTCAGGTGTTGCTAAAGTGGCAGGAGGATGTGTGTAATGTGTGACAAGATAAATTTGTCCTTTTTACCCACAGTTATTTGAATTTCAAAATAGTAGATTTGTTTATTTATTAATGTGGAACAACTTCTTTCTTAGTTCCTAAGAAAAGCATAATCCAATTTCTAATCCAAGGATTTAACAAATTTTAGGTCGTACCTTAACCTGCGTTTGCCAAGAAGAAAATGAGGGTTTGTGGATAGTTACTGCTGCTCAGCTAGCGAGCAGTAAGACATGAAGTCAAAGCAACCTCTTCTCTGTAGAAAGGCATAGTTACTATTTTGATGGGAGTATTTTGTAGATTGAACATTTGAACGTTTCTGAAAGTTTTTGGTATGTCCCAGTAAGATGCTCTTTAGATGTGCAGAGTTGCTGGCTTTCCAGAAACCTGATTATATACACCTGCTGTTTGTTTCCAATTGTGGATTATTTCATTCTAAGGGTTTGTGTCATGGAAGTTGTTCTGTGAATATGATCTCACTCTTCCATCAGTGGAACAAATGGCCTTTGAAGCGTTGGTTCACTTAGAGTTGGAGGTTTAAACATTTGGTTTGAACACTCTGTTCATGCCAAAGTATGTCAGTATGGAAAATATACAAGGCATCCTGCATGTGGTCCCATTATGGATTAAAGAAAATGGAACACAATTCAGAAGGAAAGTAACTAGAATTAGAGTAATGCTTTCAGTGCTTTTCTGCACTTTCTGTCTGAAAGCTCGTATGTAACCTGTTCGTTTTCTCACCTTTATACAGCAAGTTAGCCTTGCCTTTGAATCCTAGTCAGCATGGAGTAGGCTGAGTATTTTTATTGAACATTATGCTGAGTTTTCTCCTCCCCCCAGTTCTCCCTCCACACAATGTACAATAGTTTGTGCTAGATCCACATGTAATTACACACCTGGAGCTCCAGGCTAGCACAGTGATTGAAGTATGCTTTTGGTACAATGCAGAGAGCAGCTGTAAATCATATTGTGGGTATGTGATATTGGCCTAGAACCTATATAATTTAGAAGTTGGTTTGGGTTTGTTTTCTTGCTGCCACACCTCAGCTGTGCCGTATGTTTTTGTCTTCAGCGCTATTGTTTTCTGAAGGAACAGAAAGCCAACAAAAGGTTGGCTGAAAACCTAATGTGATTTTGACTACATGTTTAGGTTTGTAAAAAAAGTATGTTGCAAGTAAAGACTTACAAGGTCTTCAGCTACTACACCTGCATTTGAAGTGCCTGTTTCTTTAAGGCCTTAATTTTTTTTTGTCTTTAAGCTATGCTGTGCTTTAGAGAAATGTAATTATCATCTATTTTTCTGTACTACCAAAATAATAACTCTCGGGGATATTCACATATGATGTGAGAATTCCATCAGTGTTAGTTTAGATACTTCATTTTCCATACATGGGGCTCTGGCAGCTCATTTTTCCTCGATAAGGCAACCTCAGACTGAGGCTATTGATTCTCTCTGTCCTTGTACATAAGATAGTCAGCCTTCTTGTTTTACTGGGGATATCAGCCTCTTTCCTTCATGTGAAGTTTAGTTATAAAAAAAGCTTATAAACAAGTTATGGATAGGCATTTCAGTACAGGACTCCAGAAAAAAGTTTTTTTCCATGATTCTCAGCACTAATTCTAGTTAGCTTAGAAAGATGGTTGCTTAAAATAACTGTCACCTGACACTCCTTTCATTCAAAGGATCACAACCTATTAAGAAATAGAAATTACTATCTTTTCTATACTATCTATGTTACAGGTGCTCCACTGAGAAATTGCTATATATCTATGTTTTCATGTCTTGACAAACAGGGTGGATAGGGTTTTCCTTTTTTAAACACCGCTAACCCAAGCTACATTCAGAATACATCCCTCTCATGGAGGCTGTCAAATGGTTGCTTTGGGTACTGTACAGCACAGCGCTGCAGCTAGGCTGCAACTGTATTTGAAAGATACTTCGGGAGCTGTAGCAAGATTTCATGCAAATCTCGCAAATTTCACAAGGCAGCAGAGCAGATGCTTTTCACTACAGATGCACTGACCTTAGAAAGCTTCACAAGAAGTGGCTCAAGCTGACAGTGCTGTTTTGTATATGTACATACAGAGTGCTATCCTTACTGTTTCAGTAGGAAATCCAAATTCAGGTTGCCAGTGGCTCCCACCCGGCACTCGTTTGTGTGGGCCGTAACACAGGCCAGTGGAAAGCATGAGCATACTGGGGCAAGGAACGGTGTGCTAAATAAGCCAGCTTGGCTGTACATACAGGGAGTGGTACATGCAGGTCTGTGCTAAGGCCTACCAGTGCTACACTTTTGCATGGCCTTACCCGAAACAATGGCGCTGAAGATCATGCATGTGTGGGTGCAGTGTGTGACGTGAGTTTAGACTTGGGTTGAAATTCACTATGAATACAGCCCTGCTAGTGATGTCTAAATAAGTATGTCTAAATAATAGTTGTAGCAGGAAGTATTTTGGTTTATAAACATATATATATATAAATTACAACCTTAGTCCTAGTATAAAACCTGCATAGAACTTTCCTGATCTGTAGAAGAGAGGAGAATCTCACAGAAACAGATGACAGGAAAGAGCTTGGACTTGGAACCCACCATCTTCCTGTGGTTATTTCAGTATTTCTGTATGTTCATATTTGATGCAATTATGTCTTTTCTGTTTCAGTAATTTGCTGGCTAACTCCTTTAATTGTAACTGCCATTTGGCCTGGCTGGGAAAATGGTTGAGGAAGAAGAGAATTGTCAGTGGAAATCCACGCTGCTTGAAACCCTTTTTCTTAAAGGATATTCCAATCCAAGATGTAGATGTCCAGGACTTCACCTGCGATGGTAAGAAAATCCAATTCGATTTGGCATTTATGATAATGTTGGCACCTCTGTGAGGACCTCCTGTCCTATCAAGCAATACTGCATGGTAAACTTTGCAGTTTAGTGATGAGGAAGACAGCCGTCTAGAGCTGAAGATCATTGTTCCCTATCAGGAGTTCGTTTTTATTCTTGATTTCCAGTTTCTGAATTTCTACTATCTACACCTAAATATATGAATGAATTTATTATAGACAAATGCTCTGCTTTGTATAATGCTAGTATAATCCTGGCCCTTGCTCCCACTTCCTTATTTATACGCTCAGATAACACTCTGGGGGAATGGTGCTTGCTTGGGAAGTCTTTTAGTTTTGGATACTGTTCAGTTTCACAAATAACAGGTATGAATAAAGGGAAATAAAAGCACTTAGATGTTTGAAATGACCCAGTGCTGCTTAATGCTTTGCCAGGTCCATATAAGTTTTAAAAAAAAAAATTCCTGACATTTCATTCATTCTCCAGGTAGTTCTTTGCTTTCTGATCAAGCAGATTTTAGAGAAAATAGTAAGGAGACAAATTGACTGATGAATGTACTGCTAACTTGACTTGTAGGCTGTTGTTGCCTGTTAAGACCAGATATGCTGGAGCTGCAGTTAGTCATACCTCTAAAGAGACCGTAAGAGTGATAGAAGTTTCCTACTTAGAGTAGAAATTAATTCCTGTCCTAGTTGAGCGATCTGGCAACAGGCCCAGGTGCCTGGGCTCAGGGCTCAAGGGACCCAAGTTTAGTCATTAAAGAATACTTTGCTTTTAGTCCGGGAGGAAAAAAAAAATCCTGGTCTCCAAAATGGCATTGCATACTTGGGAGCTTTCTCTATCATGCAGTCACTCAGACAGCCATGGTGAATGGAAGGTAGATGGTGGCAGGGTGTAAAACACATAATATAGGGGAAAGTTGAATATGCTGAAGAAACATGCTCTTTCTGCAGGTTTATGAAAGACTTTATTTTGTTTCCAGTCATTAAGCCATCTGGGGAGAAAAAGAAGAAAAATCTTCCCTGTTCTTCTGTAGGCTGGTCGTCCTTCTCCATCCCTCTGAATACAAATCATTCCCTACCCATACATTTATGGGTAATTTTGTTATCTTGTATCAGGACTTCCACTTTTATTCTTTAATCTCAGTGCTCCTGGGTACATCCAGCAGAGAGAAGAAAGAAACAGATCTGTCTCAATTAGTCCTCGCATCAATTTAAAAAAAAAAAAAAAAAAAGGCAGCACATAATGGCAGCTGGCAGTGCACCCTTGGATTGCAGCACTGTGTCTCCGTGCTGGTCAGCTCAGGCTGCCTGTACTCACAAACAGTTGTGTGGTTCCTCTCACTGTCATCTAGAGAAAGTGCCACAAAGTGTTTCCTTTCATATACGTCGTGCTGCTGTAGCATGAGTTTGCCTCATGTTCTGCAAAGCCTGTTGCTTTTGGGAAAAATCCATGCTTTAATGTTCTTAACTTCAAAGAGTTAGTTTCTTCTGCAGAAATCCTATTGTTCTTCAATTACAAGATTTAATCTGCTGTTTATGGACCTTTGAAACCATTTTTGGAGAAAGTAGATATTTTTATGTGTGCACAGATGGATCGCCAGCAGTTGGAAGTACGCTGCTCAGTTTGTTGTTTGCCTGGTTATCCTTGTCAAAAACAATGAGGTTTTACAATTCAGATGATAAATGAAGTGCCAGGCTGACTTCAAAAAGTAAAAAATTAACATCTAAAAGCTGGATTTAAAAAAAAACTTCCTAAAGCAGAGTAGATAGTGAATATCATCTGCCCAGATGAATTTAAGGGCAATGTTCTGGTCGAGTTCTTCATTTCAGCTAGTACATTGGGGGTGGGGGAAGGATTTGGGATTCATATAACTGATTTTACTGTAATTTGAAAAATTACAGAGAATTAGGTACTACTTAGAAAAAAAATTTATTTAAAAATATTGCTATTCAGTTTTTGAACTGTTGTTCATGTTTTCTAAAATACCTGTATGAAGGCAGGTTGATCCAAAGCATCGGATCTACTTTAAAACATTGTGATGGTTACCACGGATTCAGGGCTGTGCCTCCGTGGTCCTTGTAAGCAGTTATCTTCAAAGTGCATGACTTTGGGCTTTAAAGCTGACTTCCTAACACCCCAGTTCTCTCTCTGTGCAGGTAATGATGAAAGCAGCTGCTTGCTTTCACCTCCTTGTCCTCCCCAGTGTACCTGTGTGGACTCGGTGGTACGTTGCAGCAACAAAGGGCTGCGGATATTGCCCAGAGGAATTCCCAAAGACGTGACTGAGCTGTAAGTTACCTTTTACATAGCTCCTTTCATAAGAAGTTCATGAAATTACATCATAGTGAGGCTTTGTAGGTCCTTGGGGGTTTTGCCTTTGACTTTAGTGACTGGTGGTTTGTGCTTTGGTGGTTTCCATATGTTTTGACTGTTATTTTTATACTTACTTGTCCCTTGACTGAATACATTGCTCTGTAACGGGAACACAGTTTTATCTATTCTTGTACCCATTAATTCTGTGTGTAGTGAACAAATGCATATAGTAGTACCAAGTAATCCTGTAGTGCTTCTGAGAAGCCTAAGCTCACAACAGGCAGTTTGAAAGGATGATGAAAATATGTTCCTGACTTATGCAGCTGTGAGCTAATTATCCTCTGAGGAGATTAAAAAAAAGATAAAGACAGCCAGTGGTGGAAACAAACAATGAATTCTTTTCTTCAAACCTCATGAAATGGCTAAAATAACAGATAATTAGATTAAATTGTAAAGTAAATTCATGCTAGCTGAGAACCATCTTTCTAGTCATCTTTTCATCTACGCCTCGCTATAACTTTATACTGAATCTTGGTTCTTTCCATGGAAAGAAAATACACTGGTGGAACTGCTTGGCTTAAATGGTTGCCAATAGGACCTTTAGGTCCTTATTCAAATCTGTCCCAGGTGAGTCATTACTGAAACTTGTTGCAATCTCATCAACATTTCTATGCGAAAGGAGTTGGCTGGGTTAGTTGGTATGTTCAGTGAATTTTGTAATGAATTAAAATGTAGTTTGTACTGTTTTTACCAGTGTTGTAGTCAAATACAAGACTTTGTTGCTGAGTGAGGTGTGTACTGAAAGTGTGTGTGGTAACTCAAATGAACATGGAAATTTTGCATTAATCAATACATCCTTCGAACACTGTTAACCAAGGGATGGTTAAATAGTGGTTTGAATTAAAAGCCAAGCCCTGGCCTGTGTTCCCTTATATATTGCCATCAGTGATAAAAAGTCTGCAAGGTGGTTTCTGCTCTATTCTTGTTCAGGTTTCACTGCATTCAAATATGACTTGCCAACAATAAGATATCACAGATGTTACTTTGATTTCCACTGCCACACTGAGGAATTTTTTATGTTTGAATTTTGCATATTGAGTTTTACTGATACTATCTGATGCACTGACAACATAACTTTCACAAAAAAGAGTGAAATTAATCTCACGTTCTTGAAAACTGCTATATTTCTGAAGCTATTTCTTGGCAAATGAGGAAATAGCCTGGAACTGAGCAGTTTGAGTTCATAGGAGTTTACGTGACTGTTGTCTTCAGTAGGAGCCTCTTGGCTGTGCAAGCCTCTAGCTTGGCTTTCTGCTTTCAATCCAGAAATGTGTCAGCAGGACACATTCAGCCACAGACTGGCTGGCTCTGAATATTTCATGTTCTCGAAATATAACCTTGAATCTGTCCCAGCTGTCTCAAAATTCAATCCTGATCTCACTCTCCTCTCAACCAACATAAACTGAGCTCCTTATTTGTATCTATCCCAAAAGCTGAGCTGCAGGTACTGAAGCTAAAAATTTCATGTGTTTGTGGAAACCGTGACAAGAAGGAAATAAGTAAATAAATAAATAAATAAATAAATAATCTTACTTACCTTCCTTCTGCTCCCAGATTGAGATGAAGATGTCCATAATCTAGAAGGGACTGTATCATCTAGGTCCCAAGCTGCTAGTGTGAACTTCAGTATTTTTATTGTTCTGTGAGAATTGTCATTGCTGCTGTACTAGAGAGCATCTCCTGTGGAAACCCACCTCTTGCCTCATTTTGAGGACAGCTAAAACTTGGCAGAGAGAACCCAATGGCTTTCTGGGCACAGGGTGAGAGAGATTTGTCTTGTTCAATCTATTTACACTTCTCACACCAAAATACCCCCATTTCCCTAGGGCAGTCCTAGATCCCTTGAACTGTGTCCTAATGCTGGAGTATCTTCTTAAAGCTGTTTTGTTTCTGTGGTAGCAGTGGATATCTGTTAAGCACTAGAAACCAGAAAGCGCGTAAGTTACCTGCTGCAGAAGATACCGTGGCTTTTGCATGGCTAGAGAGGGCCACAGCAGTCTCCAGGGCAGGGATGCCTTCACCTTTCTCACTGGTACAGTGGTCACAGGTGCTCAGGTAGCTTAAAAACTCCTTGCCCTGTCTTACTGCAACCCGTGCTGCCTTTCTCCCCTTCCGCGCTCTCATGTCAGAGACATCTTTGGCAGTGTGCTGGGGTCTCCGTGCTCCCACCAGGCACTTGCACAAAGCTGTGGTCACTAAGGACAGAGGTCATGCCAAGGAGAGGACAAGGGTGTAAAGAGTCTCTTGTCCTGGTAGCCCACAGCTCCCTCCTTGTGGGAGGCCTGAATGCTGATAAGATTCAGGGGAGCATTTTAGTGGAATTTTTATGAATGCACCAGTCCGACTTTTATAAACTTCCACTATTGATGTATTGATTTACAAGGCACGTTAGCTGCAGTGCTTTCTATTAAACAGCAGTGTGTTTTTATACAACATGGTTTAAGAAAAAGTACTACCATATATCTAGATAAACCAGTCTGTTATTGCTGAATATAGCCTTCTCAGAAGTTCTTTTAAATTCTTTTAGAGGCCTTAAAATAGTCTTAAAACAGGATTTTTTTCATTGTAACAGGTATTAAATAGCAGTGTGCAAATATGAACATGCCTCTCGCACAGGCACATAGGGAAAATGTTGCCCTTTGCTGAGTCAAATTTCACTGTACCTAAGCTCAGCAAAAAAGATCACCAGCAGTGTTTTATTGTACGGTGGACTGAAGACACGGGCTTGCTCCTTCCAACTTTCTTCCTGAGTTTCTGTTTTGAAAGTGTATATAGACAAAACATGTGAAAACCATTATCTCCTTCATATTTAGAGCTCGAAATGACAGGAGACATCCCTGTGTTTGCTTTGTACCACCCTTGGGAGGAGGGATTACCTTGGCAGGGAAGGCTTCCATCTAGAATAGAGCTGAAAAGATCACTAAGTCTCCTGGCTTTTTAGAGGGATGATGATGCAAGAAATTTCTATTTCCCAGCTATTCTTTCACAAAACCCCGTCATCATGGGCAAGCCTTCTTTCAGCTTTTTGGGAGTAGGGAAATATTACGTTGTTTCTTGCAAATTCCTTTGCTGTCTATTTACATACTGCCTACATTTTTTCCCACTGTTTGCTTGCTCTAAAGAGAAGCCTTGGTTTTTTTGAGCATACTCAGTTTTCTAGTCCAGATGTTCAGAAGTAAAATGTTCATGCAAATAGCTAGTATGGAACTTGGCCTCGCTGATGCTTAGTGTCTTAGGCTTTCCTTTTCTTCTTTTTTTTTTTTCCCCCCAAATCTGTTTGAACTAAGTTTCCCATGCTCTTTATCCTTTTACATATTACCTCAGTGTGTGTACACTAGGGTTTTTTTCTTTTTTCTTCCTTTTTTTTTTTCTTCACAGAAGTGTAGTCCATTTCTAATAAAGTCTTATCTGACAGTATCCAGCTGCTTTTGTGGACCTACAGGAATTAATATTTTGCACTGGGGAAAAACATCGGAGGCAATTATGTGGATGGCGTGTGCATAAGCTGTAACATAATGAGCATGGTGTATTTTAGAATAAATATGTACTAATCATGTCATTTCTAGACTCCAAATGTTGTCATGACACTGAGCTGTATGATAGCACTGATGCGATTGTTAGGAAAACCTGCATCCATACATCATTGTTAGTGATTGTTTTTCTTTCCATTTATATTAATACATATTAATATTTGCATTACTTTCGCCATTTCTCTTTCTCTCCTCACAAACCTTCTCTCTCCTGTTTGTGTCTTTTGTTCTGCTTGTTCGGTTCATTTAGCCTGCAAGCTCATTCAGTGCTTGGCACAACAGTTTTTACAAGTGGCTGACCTGCTTACTAGCAGAGGGATCCCACTGAACTGTCTTTTAGCTCTGTTTTGACTACCTCTAGTTCGCTGCCTGTTGCTGCCTCAGCCTTAAGCATGGCACCTGTATTCAGCTGCATCTCCAGTTGCCAAGATGATTTCGACAATTGCTTCCCATACATTTGCTGCCACATCTACCTGGAGGTATTTACCACCAATCTCAACCCTCCTTTCAATCTTCCAAGGCACTTGTGATTTCTTTTGACTTGTGACTAAAAATAATGGCTTGTACCCATGCCATGCAAATTGTTGCAATAAATATGCTCTAAGCAGTTAGTTATGATACACGTAGAATATTGTAACAATTTAGTGCCATTTTTCAGTGTGCCTATTTTGCTGTTGATCAAAGGGATAACTCTGAAGTGAGGTATCTGATGAAAATCATCTGCTTGAGACTGCAAATGCTTTTGCTTGTCTGGCAATCTGCAGTACTTTACACACTGACCCTTAAACACAGACTTTGGTGAATTTTCCTTTGATAATAAAGGAGAGAAACAGTTTAGATCAAAGCTTGGGCTGACATGGTCCTGTATCATAAAAGGTTTTACAGCCTGCTTAATTCACTGCGGAGGAAAATTCTCCCATTGAGAGAATGGATAGTTCTGTAGAAGGATATTTTAGTTACAGGTGAAATAGAGGACTTCTATCAGATTTGAAATGCAGATTTTTTAGAAAAAGTAAATAGTATTAATACTATTAAATATGTGTTCAATGTCTGATGAAATTTGAGTACATATCAAAAAGGTAACGTCAGCAGTAACAGAGGCTAAAGGTGAGTTTAACTTCAGGGCCTTCACTTTTCTCTCAAACACAGCCATGTTTTTGTGTGTCAGACCTGTAAGCTGTGCTCTGACATACAAATGCAGCAAAATCCAGAGTCCAAATTTGCCAAAACGTAAGAAAGTCCAAGATCCAGATTTGTACCTAGATCCACACTTGAATTTTGCTTCTTCTCAAGAAACTGTAATTGAAGCTCTTAAAATTTATGCTTTGCGGATGTTCCGTCTTTCACAGCCCAATTCCCTTTCAGACCACCATTTTTAGGAAACGAAACTTGCCTCAAAATTTAGGATATTGGGTATCTGCATTAAAAAGTTTAGACTATAACTTAATTTTAGAGCTGCATAAAATTGTCAAGTATAATCTTTTTTTGTAATGTAGCATTCTATATGAAATATTTAAAGAAATTAAAGGAAAGGCTTTGTGCCTTTTCGATTACTGCCTGAGAACTGATTTCTCTCTCCAGTTTCTTCTCGTAGCACAGATTGCTGCTGTGAGCTTGACTTTATGGCTGAAGAGACATGTCAGTACAAAAAAGGTTCCAAATGATTCAAATTGTTACATGATGTTTTGGCACCTTGTGCTGGTTATATCACCTCCAATCCAAGTGGTTTCAGTATAAAAATAGGCAAGTTGGAAAAAGAACAGCTGTCATCTTTTATGCATAGTTTTAAATTTTTTATGTGTGATGTTAGTGTGTGTGGAAGGTGCTGGATGAGCCCCAGGGCTGCTGCAGGCACTGGGCTCCGATTGCCAGCACGGTTGGTGTAGGCACGGAGCGAGGCGTGACCACGCGCCGCAGTGCCAGCCATCCTGGCCAAACAGTTACCTGTCTCCAGCACTCAGACATGGTTTAGGAGAAGCCTTTCCTGATAGGTAGTTGGTGGCATTTTATGAGATCATGAACACCTGTTTTTAGGGTTTTTTCAGTTTTGTCTCTGGTAATTGCTTGTTGGTTACAAGTCGTTATTGAGATTTCAAGATTCCCAGCAGCATTCATGGGGTAAAAAACAATTTTCAATCTGATATTTAAACTACAGAGTCTAGAGACTTTAGGAAGCAAATGAGGTTGTTTTGGATACTAGTCAGTGTGTCATATATTAAGGCAGCTGACACCCACTGTGGACTGTGACTATATATTAATAACTTGACTCTGAGCATTAAAATTAGACATACATTTTTTTCATTCATGCCAGAATTTCTTTGCACACCAGATGCAGAGAAATCTTCCTTTGGCTAAGGATTGAAAATAATTAAAAATACAGTCTTCCCTCCACATCATTCTATTACGGCTTGTTTTGTTTTGATTGCGTGGGGAGTCTGTAGCTTCATCCATGTTTTTTTATTTATATATACGTATACATAAATACTCAGAGTTTTGTAACTGGGCTCTGCCTCTTCACCCTCAGGAATAATTCTGTTATGCACTATGTCCAGCTTCCAGCCCTCTTGTAGCCCCCATACATCACCTTCAGCCCAGCAAGGTGCAGAGCTGCTGCCCCTACATCCCCTCCCTGCTCTGATGGAGGCCTGGCCTGCGGTGGGCAACAGCTCATCTGCAGCAACTGGTTACTTCAAATGTTGCATCTCGCATCCTCCTGATTCTTGGCATGCTCCCTTATGCCCTAAAAGCTCTGGTTATTTCAAATTCATTGCACTTAAATGTGCTTTCAAAAGGAATGAATTTTTGCTTAGAAAATACTGACATTCTTTGTATAATGTGGTGAAAGTTTTGACAGTGGTGAATTGTACTTATGCATGCATGAAAAGTATACTATCAGTAATTTTTCAGTGTAAAATTGTGTTTGTTCAGAAATTATACCACTGGTGTAAGTATTGCAGCTTTCTGCTAGCACATTTATATAACCATCAAATTGCTTGCAGTACAAATCCAAAGCTATTGAAAGCAGCTCTTCTGTAGGAGTTTAACTCCAGGGGTCTGCACGTCTGTGTTAGTCTGAATAATGAAGCACTGGATTAAAATGTGCACCCTCGACTTTTGATTTCACCAGAAAGCAAAACACGGGGGAAGAAACCTTGGCTAGCCATCACCAGTTTGTTCAAATTGCAGGCTGTTTCATATCGGGATCCACAAGAGAATATCCTGAAAATATATTTCTGAATATTTCAACACATTGCAAGAGTTGAGTCTCCTTTCCTAAAGGAAAATCATGTATAGCTTCCAAATACATACTACATGACCTGCCTCTGATTTCTTTTGGAAATCCTTTGGATTTTACATTGGGAATTAAGACTGGAACCTTAAACTACCCTCATGCATGGGTTTAAGATTTGCAGCTTTCTGGGATGAAAGAGAAGGTGCAGACTCCCAGCGGCTTGCTGCGTCCATAGCAGACCATGACTGGGGAAATGAGACATGATTTGCCCTGTTTAAGTAGTAACACATGTGGTTAAATTCTGAGGATCTTCTACATAACAATTTATGGTGTGAATTCACCAAGGAACTCCATTTTCAAAATAATTTAGAAAAAAAGTTAGTCCAAATGAAGCAAGGGACTTTACACTTGCTGAATATGAATATCCATGGGAGGTGTAAATGTGGCATAACTAACCCATACTCTGGTTTGTGATAATTTGCGTCAGCAGAGCAGCTGTCACTACTTTGCAAGGGCTAACTTTACTGTGCAACGCCGTCACTCGATGACTGTGATCTTTGTGAATGGAGAGATTAAGTTGTTCAATAGGTTTTTTCATTAAGGAAGGATTTTGCTTTTGGTTAAAATTCAAAAGCCTGTGGTCCTGCTTGTCTAGTCTAATCCTAGCAGGAGCTAGGTCAGCTCCACCACATGCTCTAAGGTAATTCTGCCTTGATGGGATCCTGTGCACAGGCAGAATGGATAACCATGAGGCTGGGGTAGTTTAGTTGAAGTAGTTTAGTTGAAGAGAGAGCTGAAGCAGCAGAAAATGGTGCAAAGTCATTATGCTGGATTAGAAGGGGCGGGGGGGGCGGAAATGTGACAGTTACAAAATGTATTATGTAAGAAATTCTGTTAGTGTTTATAGATTTTATTTTTAAATGATGTAAAAATAAAGTTTGTGGGAAAATTTTCTTGGATTTAGTTTACAGAAATATCTCTGCTGTTACAGTTAATGTAGAGAGGGAACATATAGCACACTAATATTCTATTATTGTTGTTTGCTATAGTAAATGCAGAATAAGGAGGTCTGTTGCCAAAGAAAAGGAAATGGTATGTGTGGGATAAAAATTCTTAACATGATTATTGGATTATATTTTCAGCAGTAGAGGCAGCACATTAAGTGTTCTGGTGTCTGTGGGCTGCACTTCCTGGCTACGCTTGATTATCTTTCAAAACATACCATATCAATTGTGTTGCCCCCTGCCTACCTTAAGGAAAAATCCCCTGAAGTATCTTGTAAGGAAGGGAAATATCATTTCGTCTTTTGTGCTCACCTGTGGAGGGAGAAATGCCTTCCTCCTACACAGTACTTTCTGAGAAGATTGGATTTATTTCCCAGGTAGATATGGCTTCTGGCAGATGTCTGGAGGATCACCTTGACAGTGTCATGGCACCACAGTGAACAATTTCTATTGGAGCCTTATTACTTTGGTATCTTCCAGGGATGCAGTTTCACCCAAAAGCCAAGGTTAAGGAAAAGAACTCCAGTTCTGTCTCTGTTATTTTGTAATAAACAGGAAATGCTCCACATCCCATTGCTACCACAGGTCAGCTGCGGAGTCCTGAGTACGCATGCTCTCTTCTGGACAAACTTTTGGAAAGTATTATATTTGTTCAGGGGTTTTCCCTTGGTTACTGAATGTTCATGTTTTGTCACTGGAGCAAAACTTCAAAATACAGGTACTATATGCCTGTATGAGGACATAGGATTATCTCAAGAGGCTTTAGCCCTGCCATGCATCTGTCTGAATAGAGACATATTCAGTGGTGTCTCAAACAACTTCCACCCTGGAAACACAAGCTGTTTTCTTAAATACATTTTGTGCTTGTAGGAGGAGCCTGCATTCAAAGGGAACTTGGTCTTTGGTCTTCAGTTTGTACCAAGTTTTCCTCTTGTACCAGCATACTTTGAAGAGGAAAGGTAAAGATGTGGCATCAAACTCATGGATGTTTGTGCTGACACTGGAATAAGTGAGACTTTTTGCAACACAGAGACCTGGCAGCGCAGCTCCTCTTCCAGTTCTGGCTGTACAAGGAACTTACATGCACAAGACAAAAACTTTCCTAACAGGATCAGCCAGCACCCAGAGTTCTTATAGAAACTTGTTAAAGATAACTAAGTTTTTTAAAAAAAAAAAAAAATCAATAAGCTACTGTCATGCTTTGCATGTGGGATAATTCACTTATAAAGGAGAAACTGTTATAGTTTCAAAGCAATGAATCAAAGATAATTTCCTTAGTGACTGACTTTTTATTTTCATCTTTCATGGTGCAGATTGAGTGACAAGAGTTCTTGTTAACATGTTTGTGTAATTGTCAAATCTGACTTTTTTCAGTTACCTGGAAGGAAACCATCTGACTGCTGTGCCGAAGGGGCTCTCCACTTTCAGACACCTGACACTGATGTAAGAAAAACGTGGTATCAATGTCAAGAAAATTACATGACTCTTTCTGCACTATGTTGTAGGTGGAACATAAATAATTAGTATTTGGAGGAAAAAACCCCACAAGACCCAAAAACCTTCTGTAATTTGAATTTGGAAAGAATTTCACAGTGGCCACTGCTGCCAATAAGTGTTCATAAAGAGCGGAGAAAGAGTGAGGTGACTGAGAGCACCAGAGACCCTACCTCTGCAGGATCTTCCAGGCTCTGCGAGAGGACTAAACTCTCATGCAGGCTGCTGTGCTTTCACTTGGCAGATTTATCTGTGCAAAGCTGTAAAGGTCATTAACAGAGGAGACGGCATTAATTTGTTCTATGTGAGGCAGTATTTATAATGCTAAGGCAATGAAAATTTGCATAGCTGTTTCTGCTGTGAACAGTCATACAGATAGAGACACAACTAGCCTTTGTTCAGTAAATTGCTGCCTGAAATACACAGGAGTGAAATTTCTTGGCTGAACTATTTATCAGAAATTTTCAAATGCTGTTTGAATCAGCTGTGTAGATACTCAAGTCAGTCAAATGGGCAGAACAAACTCAGACAAAAGCAACATGGAGGGAAAACTGCAATCCTCTGTTTTAAAAGAGTGTTTTATTTGGAAACATCTTTAATTTTATTTTTCAAGGGAGAACAACAACAAAACAAAATGTTCTGTTTGAGCCTAAAAGACTTGTTTGAAAATGAAAAAAGAAATTTTGTTCTAGTAGCTGTCATGTAAAGAGCATATGGAAATGGTATGCCTGTAATACATTGCAAAGCAAGTTGGTTCAGTAAATACTCACCCGTGCTTGTATTATTTATTAATTTATCCTTCTTCAAAACTTTTGCTTGCATTCACTTTTTTTTTTTTTTTAATGCTATGTGGTGGAAATATGCCTTAATATTTCTGAGTCTGAGGCTTTTTAGGGGAGTCTAACGTGCTTTTCTTCCAGAGCTTATTCAGAGTTGGTTAGAAAAATATATCGATTGATAATATGTGACTTCTCAATTCCTTCAAGCACTTTGCTGTGCAGATGCTATGTAATCTTTAAAAAAAGACTTATTTCTCGATTCATACATATAAATGATATTTCCTCTGTGTGTTTCTTCAGTGATTTGAGCAACAACAGCATAAGCGTATTGGCCAATTACACCTTCAGCAACATGACTCAATTATCAACACTGTAAGTAGTCCAAAGTTTTGATAACAGTTTTAATTGCTCTTCAGACACCATCTTAGGTGTTGAACAATTAGTGTATATCTTGATACTTAGGCATGTGGCTTTCCATGCTTCTTTGTGGTTGAATTAGTAGTGAAATAATCAAAGAAAATACAATGTTGTAACTCTTTTCTCTCATTCTCCCAGCATCTTGAGTTACAATAGACTTCGATGCATTCCAGTCCACGCATTCAATGGGCTCAGGTCTCTTCGAGTGCTGTAAGTACCTCTTCTTCAATGCAGCCAAGTTGCAGCTTATTAGAATGCTGTTGATGGCAAGGAGGTTTTTAATGAGCAGATGGCTTTCACTTGATCCAGTAGTCATAAATATTTTCACACAATTAGCTTCAATGTACTTGTACTTAGGTACAATATGTCCGGTAATGACTAGAGCAGGTGAATGCTGAAGTTTGAAAAGAAGCAATTACATATTTGCAGTATGAATGACTTTTCTCTGATAGTTCAGGGACAGGAACTCTCATGAAAACAGGCCTCCGAGAGGCTGCATAGAATCTGTCTCTTCTACTTGAACAATGTTTGGGTGCCCCACAGGAAAGGACTTTTCTCTTTGTCTGTAAAAACTTGATTGTATTTTAGAGTGTAAGTTTCCACTGGATGCTTCAGCAAAAGTGTCTTTGCTGAAAACTTGTGCATTTTTAGAATATTGTGTATTAATTTAGATTTCTGCAGGCAAGTTTTTACATAAAAGAATGCAATCTGAAGGGATGTTAGAAGTCCCCACGCTAAAACAATGAGTAAGTCAAGCCAACGGCTGGGTGCCAGAAATGCTGAGATGCCTGTCTCAAATGCCTTTAAGTTGTGAATGAAATTTCACCTCGTGTGGACCGGTGGCACACTCAAGAGATGTCCATGTGTGGTTTCTTTCTTTGGAGATCCTTTTCTGCACTCTTTCTTTCCAGTGTTGCTGCTTTCAGCAGCTTTCTGGATTGAGCAATTTGCTTACAATCTCTTCTGAAAGTCATCTTCTTTATATTGTCTCAGAGTGGGGGCTGCGGGCCTGTTCCTTGCAGCAAGGAGCCCCCCCAGCTTTTCTTAGGCATCTGCTAGACTGACTCCAGCTTTAGTCTCATATTTACTGTCTCTCACTCCCCATGTGCCCCATCAGAAACAAACCCTCAGTTAGGTTTGCCCAGTTGTTTGTGTGGACATGTGACCCCGTGTGCAGCTGTCAGGACAAGGTGGAGAAGCCACCTTTCTCCCCGTGGCCCAGCAACACAAGTGGGTCATCATTACTTGCACAGGAAACTGAAAGCAAATAAATTAAATAGCTTATCTGTGATGAGATTATTCAGTGTGCTGAAGAAGAGAGACCTTTGAACAGCAAAAGGCCAGGATGGAGGAGATGGAGAATATGTCCTGAGTGCTTTGAAACTTCACATAGGTATTTTCCGTTTTTTTTTTTTAAAGATGTCATTCACATGCAGAAGTTTCTGTGAATTTAAAGAGCAGTGGTTGCTGTGCACTGGCTCCGTAGTTAAGGTGTCGACATGGGCAGTACTGCAACTGTGGAGGCAATAAGGCAATGCTGTTTGGCTGAGCTTTTTCACTGTGGTTTGAGTGGTAAAATAGATAGACGTCTAGGTTTCAGCCTCCTAACTTGAGACAGATTTAGCATCCCAGTTCTCATTAGTAAAACCAAGAAAGATACGTGATTTGGATTTGTTGTTTTACGTTTGGATTGGGACTCTGATTTCTAGCTCACTAGGATGGTCACATTTGAGCTGTTACATGAGTCCGGAAATTCAGCCACAGAGGAATATATTCTGTTTCATGGCCAAATAAATTATTCCATATGGAGCTGCCTTCTGGCCTGCTTCTGATATGCAAGCTAGCTTGATTAAAGCTAGTTTGGGACTCTCTACCCTGAATGACAGTGTAGAGTAAGAGTGTATGCCATGCCTCACTCTTTCCAATAGCTACAATTTGTCTTTTTACTTCTGTTCTTGCAGGCCACGTATGGACAGAAACAAAGGGCAATATTTTAATAACAACTGATATCTTTTGACTTTTTTAAATGATCTGCTAATCAAATTGAAAAAATATCTTCCTTCTTCAAGGGGGAAGCCCTCCCTGTCTTGCACAGAGCAGCATGAGTGAAATGAAGCCTAAATGGGAATCTCTGTCTCTGCTCCATGCATTTGGAAGCCTCCAGATTGATTTGATTTATTACGGCCCACAAAACTCTGGTATCAGCTACAACTTTTGCTACATGTCATCTATGTTGTTATTAAAAATCAATTCTCCAGAGGGAAAATGGCTTCCGAGTGACAGTGTGCAATCTGTTATTGTCAGTTATTTATTATCCATATTCTCAGGGGAATTTAAAAGAGAAAACATCAGCAAACAATTTCCACCTTTTTTTTTTTTAATAAAAAGAATATAGAGATCTCGTTGCCTTTGACTGTGCATGCCTTTGAAGGTAGCAGACCCTTCTCATACAGGCTTCTGTGTCTTCCAAATTCCTTATGTTTTCTTTACCTTTTGCCTCTCTATAATAAGTAAAGTAAATACGTATTTGAAAATCAGAAAAATCATAGATGTATGATGAAGTTATCTTTGACAGATATCTGGTTCTGTCCTCTGTCTCTTACACTTTTCAGCACAAGCCCAATTGAGAAAACTGCAGGGTCAGCATGTTTATATTGAAGCCTTAATATATATCGGTGTTTACACAATCAGGCCTTTAATCTTCAGTCTTCACATGGCTTATCCATAATGGCAGCCAAAGTGTGCTGGGGAACAATTTCAACATCGAGTCTTAAGAATTTTTTTAATAAGCAAAAGTTAGTATCAGTAGATTTTTGCACTAAAGCTATTGCAGTGAAAAATTGTGGGTTTGTTTTTTGGTTTTGATTTGGTTTTTTTTGCCCAAAGCTAGTCTTTTTAGAAGCTAAATGTTAACAGAGGAAAAAAGCTGAGATTGAGACAAAGTCATTTTAAGTATTAGAACTCTCTAGTAGGCCTGAACTGATTATTTTAGAGATTATCTTTATTGTGTGACAATGTTGTAACTTCTGACATTTTGTCCTGATTTAATTAAGAAATAAAAATACTCTCTCAGATCACTAAACAATTTTCAATGTTGTATTTATGAAAAAAATGATAAAATGAGCTACAGAATATTCTAACATGTTATTTTCTAGTTTTCTAAAAACTGATGGGTATTTACTGCAGTTCAAAGCTCACACAAACATAGTTATATGTGTGATGGTAAAGCTACTACTAATACTCTTCAGGCACAAAGTTGAAACCAATTTTTGCAATTGTATTGGGTTTGTGTGGCAAGGTTTTGGTAGCGGGGCTGGGGCAGAGGGGCAGTTTACAGGCATGGCTTCTGTGATAAGCTGCTAGAAGCTTAAGCTTCCCCTATGTCTGACAGAGCCAATACCAGCCGGCTCTAAGGCAGACCTGCCGCTGGCCAAGGCCGAGCCCATCAGCGATAGTGGTAGTGCCTCTGGGATAACAGAGTTAAGGAGGAAAAAAAGTTGCAGGGAGACAGAAATGGCAGCCGGAGAGAGGAGTGAGAAGATGTGAGAGAAACAATGCTGCAGGCCCCAAGGTCAGTGAAGAAGGAGGGGGAGGAGGTGCTCCAGGCACCGGAGCAGAGATTCCCCTGCAGCCCGTGGGGAAGACCATGGTGAGGCAGGCTGTCCCCCTGCAGCCCATGGAGGTCCACGGTGGAGCAGATATCCACCTGCAGCCCGGGGAGGACCCCACGCCGGAGCAGGTGGGTGCCCGAAGGAGGCTGTGACCCCGTGGGAAGCCCGCACTGGAGCAGGCTCCCGGCAGGACCTGAGGCCCCGTAGAGAGAGGAGCCCACCCTGGAGCAGGTTTTCTGGCAGGACTTGTGACCCCGTGGGGGACTCATGCTGGAGCAGTGTGTGCCTGAAGGACTGCAGCCCGGGAAAGGGACCCACGCTGGAGCAGTTCATGAAGAACTGCAGCCTGTGGGAAGGGCCCACGTTGGAGAAGTTTGTGGAGCACTGTCTCCTGCGGGAGGGACCCCACGCTGGAGCAGGGGGTGAGTGTGAGGAGTCCTGCCCCTGAGGAGGGTGAAGCGGCAGAAACAACGTGTGATGAACTGACCGTAACCTCCATTCCCCGACACACCTTGCACTGCTGGGGGGGGTAGGTAGAGAATCCGGGAGTGAAGTTGCACCCGTGAAGAAGGGAGGGAAGGAGGGAAGGTGTTTTGAGATCTGACTTTACTTCTCATTACCCTCCTCTGGTTGATTGGCAATAAATTAAGTTCATTTTTCCCCAAGTTGAGTCTGTTTTGCCTGTGACGGTAATTGGTTAAGTGATCTCTCCCTGTCCTTATCTCGACCTGCGAGCCCTTTGTTATATTTTCTCTCCCCTGTCCATCTGAGGCGGCGGGGGGGAGTGATAGAATGGCTTTGGTGGGCACCTGGCGTCCAGCCAGGGTTAAACCACCACAGCAATATACTTTCATTGTTGGATGCTGCACTGATTTGACCTAACAGAAATAATATTTGGCTTTGTATCTTTGGTTTCGGGTTTTTTTTTTTTTTATCACAGAATGACTACTTCTACTTATCCAGTAAATCTGTAAAAGGCGCTGTTGTTAGCAGCATTGAGCAGTGGCACTGTGGCTTCCCACTTCTTCTGGCATCTGAGTTGTGTTGGTTCCTGCAGGGTTTGGCAATCCTTCAGGGTTCTTTGTAGGTGTTTGCCCTTGATGGGATGTGGCTCTGTAAGCTCAGCCAAGGTTTTAGCCACATTTCTGTCATTACGGGGTAGGTCACTGTTTACTGAAAAAGCATCCCCTTTGTGACTGTAGTAACTTAATGTTATGAGACAATGGGCTAGGACACTTGGGAAGAGTTAGTAAAAGTAAAGACAACCAAAAAAAAAAATCCCAACCCAGAAGGCTATGTTTCGTTCATTTCCTTACCTGAAGACAAAGCAATAAGTTAGTGAGATTACATGTAGAAGAAAGTTTTTATTTCAAGAATTTAAGTGTTTTGTTACTCTGTGCTCTGAGAGGAGATCCACATCACCTTAAATTCATACCCCTGCTGTTTACCAACGTTTAGACAAGAGGATACCTAGAAGTTGTGCTTTTCAGGGAGAACGTACACATCAATGTGTGTGCTTTAACTGTCCAAACATTTAAGATTTTGTTTCACCATCTGCTTATAAGGTTTTTTGGTATAAAAATGTGCTCCTAATGTTGATCCAAGAGGAAACAGATTTTATTGCACCATTGAATTCTCTTGCCACTATTTATTATTGTGGGTTTTAAGTTTTTTGTCATTTATCATTTCATTTTCGCTGCATGGGTGATGGTGTTGCTGACACGATTTTTTTATTAAAATGTAGGCATTTGCATCCATGAAACATGCCTCAGTGTTTGAGATACGTAGTCAAGCCATTCATTCCAAATGTTTTTATATTTTTATTTTATTTTATATTTTGTATACCTTCTTACAGATAAATGGCTTTGTCATTCTTCAACTTCTCTTGGAAGAAGTTTCCACACCCCTTCATGGAATAAACACAACTGATATGACATGAAGATAAATAAAAGTTCTGTTGTCTGTTCAGAGACAATTGTCTTGCACATCTTTAAGTAGTTGAAAAGATCAGAATATAAGCTCATTATGAGTGGCTGCTTATTTAAACATGCTCATTTCATTGAAGGAGGGAACATTTTGATGACAAATTGTTGACCAGGCCTGGTCTTGCATCCACATACCAACAAAAATACTCCTTGTTTAATAGCTGTGGGGTATGTCTCAGTCAGTTGGTCATTCTGTATAGAATTAGTGAGTGTGCTTTATCTGGAGTTACTGTGTCGGAGCTCATACCCTTCCTGTTCCTGTTCAGATTATTTGCTTGGAGATCCATCCTTATATATAAGGATATATGCCAAGTATTATTATTAATAGCCAAAACCTAGGTATGCTTAAAAGAAAATTTCAGAATCAGGGTGTTGGAAGGGGAAGTTTTTGGTGTACTGGCATCAAGAACTGGAGAGAGAGGCCAGCAGGATAACCCTGCTGTAGTTTTTGTGGTTTCACACTCTGTAGAAAAACTTTGCAGTACAGTAAGATAGAAACTGCAGCTGCAATGAGCAGCTGTGAAACGTGATCATGGTAACATTGCTTATGCTCACATAGTTCACAGCCCCATGGTAGGGCCCAGCCTCATGGGAGAGAGGACAAGGTGTATCTTCCCCTGGCAACTTTGACTTTCCTTGCTGGTGTAAGGCACTGTGTAAAGGTAGAATTCATAAGAGTTATAAGTCATCATGTAGAGATCCTGGTGAAGCTTATAGTGGTATTAAGGACAAAAGGATGCAAAAAGAAATGCTTTTGTTTCATCTGGGGCTATTGTGTATTTCCATGGGCCCAGGTGTTTGGTTTGTTTTAAGTAAACTCAGTGTACACCGTTTCAAGAATCTGTACAGTCACAGAAATAAAAAATAAGATACGATTGCTGTGTTCCACAAATCATGAGGTAAATTAGAAAGTAAATGACTCAAGGGAAAGAGCTGCTACAAAACTGACACAGCACGTTTCTGTTTTCCACCTCCTTTGCTACGTCTGGAGCACTGACAGTAATTCCTAGACCTGGGAAAGCGGACATAAAGAATACAGCAGTTTGTTATAACTGAACCAGCTCAAGGGAGAACTGCAAAAGAAAATACAATTTTAAAATATTGATGTCCTTGTCCTTTGCAAGTTTTCTACCAACTTTTGTTTAAGAAACGGCTAGTGAGATCCAGCGGAATCTACTCCTGTTGGCTCTTTATGAGTTCTTACTGTCTGTTACTATGTGAAGTAGTAAACGTATTCAGTGACATGCAAACTAGAAAAGTTAGAATAAACTATAAATATTTTTCTCTGTGCTTTTTTTTGCCAGATAATTATCTAGTGAGGCAGAGGATGCAGCAGCTGAGTAGCTGATTTTATTTATAAAGTAAAATCTTACATGATTATGTATCTTCTCTGGTGTATTTTCTGGATAGTTTTTATGCAGTTGTCACCCCCGGCATCCTGTGCCCTCCCGCATACTCATTTGTTCCTGTCCGATCGTAGCTCTGGCGCTGCAAGAAGTGCTCTGCCTCTCTATTTGTCTGTCACAACCTCTAGTGGCGGTGCCCTACTTTGTAGCAGGGCCTTCAGTTGCAATTGCAATGAAAACCACAAGTCATCACAAATAATGATTTTTACTCTTGTGTCTGCTACTTTGAATACAAGTTTTGTGCTCTACAAGCTGCAAGAAAAATCTTTCCATTTATGCTTGCCTATGTAACACACACCTAAATGTATTTCTTAGAAAAGAGATAAAGTGAGTGCTTAAATTGTCTTGGAAACAGTGGGGAACCCTTTCAAAAGGATCCGGAAAAGCCTGCTAGAAAAATGTTAGTTTCTCTGCGCAGGGTGAATAATGGCCTAAAACAACTAATTTCAAGTATTTTCCCTGGTAGCATAAATGTATTTGTCAAACAGATTTCAAAAATACTACACAAAGAGGTATTTCCTACTGTAAGAGTGCGAAACTAGAATCTAAAAGTGCAGCTATATTTGCTCTCATGGACCCTTGTTCTCTCCTAGGATCTCTCTGAAGTCAATATTTAATTTAACTTTCACAGTTCCTGTTTTCCCTGTCCTGTTTTTCCTGTATTTCTGGCTAATGGGATTCTATAAAAGAATACAGGTCTGTATGTGAGGGTCTGCTTGTCATCAATAGCCTTTTAATAGCATAAATAGTATGTCACCCTTTTAATTTAAACCATAGGTCACCAACAATTCCAATTGTATCATTATTTTAAATGCCAACATCTAGAAGTAGAAGTAATAAAGCATGGAAGCTTGTGAGTTGTGAAGCTCATAGAAACGCTCAAAGAAACAAAATTTAATATCCTTCTTAAGCATCAATTCCATCACCTGTGGGCAGCAGATAAAATACTGGTTCGATACCTTCCTGCTTCTCCCTTCTTCTAGGACACTCCATGGAAACGATATTTCCAGTGTTCCCGAAGGTTCTTTCAACGACCTGGTATCGCTGTCCCATCTGTAAGTACTCCTGTCTGGGTTCATCTGTTTGATTGACAGTTTCAGATTTATAAAACAGTACATATTATTACAAATTTAAGATTGTATAGCTTCTCTGGTTTTCCTGCTCACTTTACATATTCTGCTCTGGATATTCATAGTGCATCTGTTCAAGGGAAATAAAAAAATACTAGAACCTGTTGTTATTAGTTACCAAGATATTTTCTTAAGGGAAACCAAACGAGCAAATGTGACAGTTTCCTCTTCTGCAGCGTTTGTATTTAAGGCTTTCTTTCAGCATTGTCTATTTGAAATGCAGAGTGTGTTATGGTCTGAGGGTGATACAGGAAACCTCCCACAAAGAGCAAATATTAAGCAAATGTGAATTCTTTGCTTAATAAGTGTCATATGTTTTGCATACTGAAATGTTGTCAGTGTATGAACTTCATGAATCACTACTTCAGATATACATATATTCAAACATATGGAAATTGGTCATTTCACCACACTAATACTTCATTCCGTAATTTGCAAAAATTATCAGACGTTTCAGATATTGCTGGAAATTACTATTGTGTTGCTGGAGGTCCAGGATATTTTTAAATGCAGTTCAGTTGATGAAAGAACTGTAAAGACAAGTAGCTGCAAATGTTACAAAAGAAACCTGAAGTGTAACGGTGCATGTTGTGGTTTAAGCCCAGCCTGCAACTAAGCTCCACATAGCCACTCAGTCACTCCCCCCACCCAGTAGGATGGGGGAGAGAATCGGAAAAAAAAAAGCCAAAAATCTCATGGTTTGAGATAAAGGCAATTTAATAGGACAGAAAAGGAAGAAAATAATAATAATAATAATAATAATAGAATTGGAATATACAAAACAAGTGATGCACAAGGCAATTGCTCATCACATGTCAACCGATGCCCAGTTTAGTTCCTGAGCAGCGATCCCCTCCCCAGGCCGACTCCCCCCAGTTTATATACTGGCCATGACATCACATGGTCTGGAATACCCCTTTGGCCAGTTTGGGTCAGCTGCCCTGGCTGTGTCCCCTCCCAACCTCTTGTGCCCCTCCAGTCTTCTTGCTGGCTGGGCATGAGAAGCTGAACAATCCTTGACTTAGTCTAAACACTAGTTAGCAACAACTGAAAACATCAGTGTGTTATCAACATTCTTCTGGTACTGAACCCAAAATGCAGTGCTATACCAGCTACTAGGCAGAAAATTAACTCTATCCCAGCCAAAACCAGAGCAGTGCTAAAAGAGTGAACAGAAAATGTTTTTTCACTGAGATAATGTGTGGTACTTCACACTATTAGACAATAAATGTAAAGGAAAAGTAATTTTGTGTAGCATGTGTCTTGATTACCGTCCTCAAGTAATCAGAGGGTTGGGTATGTCTTGGTCATTTTGTGAAGTGACTAGTTTCACAAGCTGATACAGATATTTTCGGCTCTGACGCTGCCCTCATGCATGTGAGTTGATGTTGGTGTATACGCATGTCGAGATACACAAACAGTTGTGTGTGCATTTAACATAGGTTTTATATATCTGTTTCTCTCTTTGCAACCTTAAACGTGCCCTCCAGAACACTTACCTGAACACAAAGTTCAGTTTCTATTTACATATTTTCTGGATAGCAAATATGTCCTCAGACTGTTTATTTCTGTGTAACAGCTTTCTGTCTCAGTTTCTCTCTGGACAGTAAAAAAAAAAGACATCTCAGGTTGGTAGGGAAGGAAATCACATGTGGGCAACTGAGGCAATTTCACCTTCAGCTGAGAAATAACCTTCTCTCTCTCAAGCTTACACCTTGGGTATCTAAGTCAGAGAAAATACTCGTTTTGCACAAAATTTATTTCTTCTTCATGTTCCCAGTGTAGTCATGTCATTTTGTATGTTGTTTTGGAATGAAAGTCTGACTGAGCTGAAGCCCTGTACCTCCTTTTGGAAGCGCAGTGACACCTTCCATACTGGGAATCTGGCTTCTGAGGGTATTTTTAGATTTTAGAACTCAAGAGATAAACGTATCATGCCACATTTGTTTGGATTGTCCTCGGGGTTTACTTTAAATGAAGTGCAGATACAATTTTCCTGGGTAAACTGTTCACCTTAGGGAGTGATAAAAAACCCCTTTGGCCCAATACAGTTACTACAGACTCTCTGTTTAGATATATGTGCTGCCAGAAATGTAAAATACACAAAGCTCAAATGAACAGTAATAAATAGGATCCATAAAATAAATAAGACCTGTCTGGGGTGTAATTTGCACAGTTGAACAATTGAATTTTACAATGCTGTTGTGCTCTCCAATTTCTTAAAGAGGATTCTGAAACTTTTAGCAACCACAATAATTTTGCTCTTCACAAGCCAGAAAAAGCTCTGCTTATTCAAAGTCATACGTAATTTAAAATAAATTCATTTTGAGCTCTTCCTGATATATAGATCTTCAAGGAGAAAGCATGCACTTGGAATAATTTTGAAAAATGATACAAGGGGCTGCTACTCATTGAACTCATAATACATGGGAGAACAAAATTTTATGTTAAACTTACAAGCTGTGTTGCTAAGAGCAGGATAGGTATTACGGCTGGAGAAAGCTCGCTACCAAGGTGTTGAGCGGGATGTTCAGCCTGGGCCTTCTGCATCAGCACAGTTTGGCGGGGGG
>VYZV01012474.1:81020-113453 GCA_013401275.1 Pandion haliaetus | reverse complement strand
TCAGGAGGGTGGGGGGGGGGGGGGGGTATATAAAAATAACCTTTAGAATTGCAAAGATCTATTTGTGTGGCATAGACAAAACTATTGATTTTAGTCAGTCTTTTGTAATAGCTTTAAATTTGTCTGTAATTGGAAGAATAAAACTTAGATTTAGATACTTCAATTACTTTTTCCATAGCTGTTTAAAGCCTACAAGAAAATGTTCACCAAATTTCCTTTACATTGTAAAATAAAGTTACATTGTAATGTAACTATTACAACAAACTATGGAGCTGATATACCTCACTAAAGACAAAGGAAGGTTTGTTTGCTAGTTATTACTTTACTTGAATCATATAATTGTCTATTTAAGCCGTGACTCTACTAAATTGTTTAGTCCAGGTCAATGACAAAAAAGTTACAGCACTACTGAAGGATCACGTATATTAATACTTAAAAAGAACCCAAAATCCGTTGGGGTAGAACTGAGACCTTCGCAGTTAGGTCGGTTCCTGCATTTGCTGTCCTCACCGTTCGCTGACACACAACTCTGTAACTGAATCAGTTTCCCAAATACTGCCCTCACATAAACTGACCCCTCAGCACTGCAGGGACTCCACAAAGAAACCCTTGGTAATGGATGCTGTGTACAGCAGGTATTTCTGTCAGACATATTTTCGATAAACAGCTCAGATTCCTAATCCTGGCGAATGACCTCATCTTTACTCAAATTTATGTTAGTTACCTGTAAAAATAAGCTGTCCCCTCCTCTGTTTCTCTACATTATCATGGCTAGAGTGATTTTAATTGACTTTATTCTAAGGTGCCTCAAAAAAAAAAGCGTCTGAAATATCTGCAGGACATTTTGAAAATGCTGCTGGTGGTATTTCATTACAGCACAAGATATTTTTACCTTCTTGAAATATTTTGCTGTAACAGGCAAAGAAATAGAAAGAGTAAGTTAGAACTCAGGAATAAAAATACAAGAATTCACTATAGTTCCTAGAAATGGAGAAGAAAAGACCTGACTAAAACCACAAACAAAAGAACGGAAAGATACATGTGATAATTTCTGCAGTTGTACAACAATGTTATTGGTAATCATTTCTTGCATCTATAGAGCAGCTTTATAAAGATTAATTAACATGGTAACTAGCTTTCTGTTGTCCTCCCACTCCCATTTTTTATATTGCAATTGCTCAGTGCTAAAGTTAATTTCTCAGTCCAGCTTTCACTGCTGCATTTTGTTTGACCTTGGACAAGTGAGCCCGTTGATCACAGTTACAGGGTCAAAAAGTCAACCCAGTAGTTTTTTTCCATTGTGAGCAATGGATTTACAGAAGGAATGGATGGATATTTTTTAATACTGTGCTGCAGTACACATTTAATTTTGATGAATGAGCCCTAGACAGGGTTTGAACCGATGAACTCTCATTATGAATCTGTCTAGGGCACAGTGGGTTCATTAGTCACTCCAATAGAAATGTATCAACAAATTTACTGAGGTTTCTGTCTTAATATCCTGTCTGATATGTTTTTATTTGAAAGAAGCTTGAGTTTAAAATACCATCTTAAAAATAGTTTATAACATATGCAGAAATAGTAAAGTCTAAAACCCAATTTGAATTATTGGTTTCTTTAGTATCTTCCCTATGCTAATCTTTATTTAGTTAATTTTCTTCCCATGGCAATTCAGGTGTTGTACAGCAAAAGCCTTACATTTACTTTCAGCAAAATAAATTCAGGCTTCCAACGTGCATTTCTTCACACTCTCAAAAGTGAATTGGTTTTAAGCTGACTTTTCTGAAGTCTGGACTTTGTTTGTAATTGCCTGAAAAGACACTTTCTTTAAGAGAAAAAATAGTACAAATTAGTCAAGGCAGCACGTAAATTTAAGGTTAAAAAGTTGGTTTTCTTTTGGAGATAGGTCTCCATGAATAATGAAAAAGTTCTGTGAATTATAATTGCACTATGTGAATGCATCTTCTTCAATCATATGACCTAACTCAAGCGATGGGTTAACCAGCAAATGTATTTTCAAAGCCATAAACAAATCTAGTAGATGCCAGGTTACAGTTTTGAAAACAGGGGTATCTACTCTGTGTGTATGTTTGATCTAGTAAGAAGACATTAACATGAGTCATCAGATCCAAACTAAATTACACAATTCACTGTTAGAATATGCTCATGAAGGCCAAAGACTTAAATGAAAGAAACCAATGTGAGAAATTTGATGAAAGCAATACGTCTGGCAACATTGCTCAAGCACAATTATTTGAAAAAGTGATTTATTGTTTGAAAAAGTGATTTGTTGTTAGGTATTTATACAATCTCCCTAGCTAATGATGGGAAGAAAGAAAAAGAGTGGGAATACTGGAGGAGATAAATCTAAAAGACTTCCTGAATACTCAGAAGATCTTTCCCACATTTTGAAGTAAAGCATTCCCGTAAAATGTGCCTCAATGGGATCAGGGATGTTGCCTTTGCTTGCAAGCCAAAATAACTGCTGTTAATTGTTTTACACCACCAGGGCTCTAGGTACCAACCCTTTGCACTGTGATTGCAACCTCCGCTGGCTTTCCGAGTGGGTGAAGGCAGGGTACAAAGAGCCAGGGATAGCCCGCTGCAGCGGACCTGACACCATGGTGGACAGGCTGCTGCTCACAACGCCGACTCACCACTTCCAGTGCAAAGGTAGGAGCAAGCTGGGGGGCTTTCTGTTCAGTCCTGTTGCTTTTCCTCATATGTAGGGCTTTATTTTTATACTCTTGGAAGCTGCTTGGTTTTAAAGTGAGGTTGGGGGGGGAGTTGGCTTTGGCTTTTGTTTCCTGAACCATCACCTTACATTCAAGCTGCATTTTCAGGTGTTCTTCCACAAAGTGCAGTTAACTGCACCGCTGGAAGGAAAACCAGCAAACCTCAGGGGAGTTAGTATTCCTGTTGCTCGCACCAGATTATATAATGGCAAGTTAACATATAGGATGTTGTTAGAACTTATTTGAGCAAATAAATTGGTTTTGGCCTTCTACCTACCCCAGAAAACTGGTAAAATCAGGGTTATTTTAAAAATGTAGAGCGCTGTAGTTATTATGTACATTTACTTGAAAACTGAGAAACAGAATTCTTCTGGAAAGCAAATATTTACCAAAAGTACATTTTCATTTGAAGATCTGCAAACTGTCCTCATCAGCTCTGTATCAGAAACTGTAGATAATGGAAAACGTTTCATGTCTGAATACAGTGCACGCTCTTTCAGGAGAGGGTTGAGGTGCAGCTATTAACGATTAGGGGTAGTCAGTGATAGGAGTGTGCTGCATTAGAGAGCAGTTAAGACAAATGATAAGGGGCACACTTTTTTGTGGCTAAAGTAAGTAGGTTATTACTGAATGTAGATTAGGATATACCTGTATGTTCTTACTGTAAAAAAAGTTTTGGAGGTTCGCTTAGGTTTCAGCAAGTACGTGAAGATGGAGCCATATTTGTAGTGGAAAAGATGGGTCAGTAGCCTCTCTTAGCAATGGAAATAAGGGCATAAAGCCTGTTTTTGTCTCTCAGGGTGCCACGCACATTTACAGTACTGCTTGGCAGCATGATTTTATAGAGGCTGGGATTAAACTCCTGAACAAACAAATGATGGTGTTGAGGTGGGTTTAGAACACAGGTTCTCAAGCCTGAGCTGAATTTTATGTCCTTTCAAATATATTTTTAATAACTGTAACCTTATAATTTAATTCCTTTGAAATGTCAGTCTCAAAACTATCAGAACTCTGACTGTAATTATCAGAACTACAGGCTTTATAATAGTCTCTCAAATGCGAAGTACAAATATACCCTAAATATCAAATAATGTACTTGTTCACATGAAGTGAAACAAAGAAAATTATCATATTTACATATTAAACAGGATCTGAAAATTAATCCAGAAAGAGAAGCTAGATGACTCCTTCATTCTGAAACTGTGATATATCAATAGTTACACTCACTTTCTCTCAAAACTAAGCAAGGAACTCTTAGGCAAGAGATAAGTAAACCTCTGATCCAGAATATTAAAAACAGCTGTATGTTTTTTATGTCAATATTAGTTTGGTCCACTAGAAAGCTGATGGGCTTTCAACTATTCCAACTGTCTCCGTGGCTCGCTTTATCTGAATAGAAAAGGAGAAAAAAGTGCTTGTTCGGAGGTGGTCTTTGGACAAGCAGCAACTGTTAATGGTCTGGACGAGTGGCAGTATACTCCAAGAAGCTCCAGGCCCTAGAAGAATTCACCTTTTCTCATTACCATACAGTTGTGTTGAAAAACAAGGCATGATTTGGTAGTCTTAACTGAACCCATTTCCCATGTGCATGTTTAAGATCCAATGCCTCGCACTATTCTGTGTGGACATCGATGATGCTCTTTTATGGTAGAGCAACAGGTTTTATTACAATGTCAAGTGCAGGTTTACCCTTGGGCTGGAGCTGTGTGCGTGGCCTGTGGCAGGGTACGGTGCAGCCTCCGTTTGTCCTGCAGCTGCCTCACCTTCTCATTGCTGAGCTGTAGCTGTGACGTGCCTGTCAGCAGAAGAACGAGACTGGGGGGTGACACGGAGTGTCCAAGGATATGTCTGTACTTCTTGCCTGTGTAGATTCAGTCCTAGCTCAAGTACCACTAGCACGGAGCTTGGGGGGGCTGAACTCTCTGTCCCCCTAAAACACTGAGTTATTGCTGCAGAAGTCAGCCCATGCTGAGCTTGGTACTTTGAGATGCTTGTACAAAGGTAGTGCATAGATGTCCTCTGTGACCTCCAGTAACTTTTACATTTAAAAAAAAGTAGAGTTTAACTTGTTCTTGTTAAAATTATGGTTTTAGCCTGTGACTGAGCAGAAGGTTATGTCTCAGCAGAGCCAAGAAAATAAAAGTGTGTAATGTGCAAGTCATGCAAACTCAGCTCTGCTTTTTATTAAATTGCCCTCCTAGTTATGCAGCAGAGGAAAGGAATGTGCTGGGCTGAGGGCATTTTGCTATATGGATTTATAAATCAAATCCACAAGGGCAAACTGATGAACTACTTAACTGCTAGGAACTAACACTGTTCTTATTAGCTCCTACATTGATTAGCTTTGATCTATGCCATAGGAATAAATGGAAAATATACGCATGTGTGTTATGAAATAAATTAATAATAGAACAAATTCTGGCTTAGCGACCTCTAAATCTAGAAGAGCAGCACTGCAGCCTGTCTCATGAGTTCTCCAAGGAGCTACCTTCTTATATTCTCCATATAGTTTACCTTCAAGGCAAAAGTAGCTCAGATGTGTCACATTCCATCCCCTGTCAGTGCCAGAAATTCAGGAGTTACTTCTCGCTGTCCTAACTCCATGTATGCATTTAGTTAGATATAAACGCAAAGATAGAAGAGGACAGCAACAGTCTTTTATTTCTTTTTTTTTGGATTTGTTACTTCTTGTGTACTTTTTCCTCATTATTGCATGTTGCACTCTGCAGTCAACTGTGCCCTGTTCCCAGACCATCACATGTTGCACTCTGCAGTCAGACCACCATTGGTACAGGCTCAGGCTATAGCCTTTACGTTGCCCATGCTTTTCAGCTGAGACTCCTTGGTACCCATTTCTATAATGTTCTTACCCCCTGTTGGTGCTGTGCAAGTAAAGTTGATAATGAAGGTTTGTATCTCATACAGGACAGTCCAAAGCAAATCCTTGTCTGAAAGGGATTTTTTTTTTTCATCCCTAGTTTTGGTAACCTTCTAGACCTCCCCCTTTTCCCAAGCATCAAGTATAAGCTTCTTTTCTTCACTTTCAGATGTTTCACAATTTACTCCTCCTTATCATTTGTCATGCAATAACAGAAGCTCTGTGCCCACTTTTGATTAGCACAGGACCAATTTTAAGTTCTTTTAAAATTATTTTGGGGTCTTTACTGCCTGATATAATTTAAGTCCTTTTAAAATGTTAGGTTTTATTTTTTACACGTAACAGCCATCAACTTACTAATATTCGACATGTAGGCATTTCAAAATCACCATTTCTTTAGCTGTAAATATAACTGTGTAAATTAGCTTTCTGTAAAATCTCAACAATAAAATATTGATTGACTTGGTACCCCAAATGTACTTGGTATTTTTTTGGTCTGTGTTCATTTTCCCGCTCACCGACAAACATCACTACTTCTCTGTAAGAGTTCAGTTAAAAAATGTGCTTTATTAAATGGCTTAAATACAGCCATGTGTATATACCTGCATACATTTACATCTTTGCATATTTGTCTTTGTTGCATTTTGCCGAGATCGCTGAATGTTGATAATCGTTCTTCTGGGCAGAAGAGGAAGAAAATACGTTTTGAATTCTGTTAAAATTAAGGATGGTAGAACACTTTGCACCTAAATATTCCCATAAGCCTCTAACTAAATCTTTCTTATGCATGTTTTTTATTTCTGCTGTTGCATCTGCACTTTCATTCTTGTTACCAGCCATAGAAATGTCGTGTTACAGTTCCCTGGGGGTTGCTATTGCAGAATTTCCAGCACTGAGAGAAGGAAAAATTGCTGAAAGCCATATATATATATAAGCCCACTCTCTGGAGATTCCCAACATGTTTTTTCAGAGCTGATGTTTGTATGTCCAGGAGAATATAAACATCATTGAGACTTGCCTAGCGCTTGATTTAAGTACTTAAATCCTCTCTGATCCCTGGGAATCCCATGCTGTTGTGTAAAGTTGCACCTGCAGCATGTGCATTTGTGCCAATGCAGGGTGAATACTGCATTAGGGAAAAATGTATGTGTGAGTACAGGAAGTATTAATTCTGTAATCCAGGTCTCTATTAATACACTGTGTTTTACCTTTCCAGAGCCAGTAGATATCGGTGTCGTGTCCAAGTGTAACCCCTGCCTCTCCAATCCATGTAAGAACAATGGGACATGCAACAATGATCCAGTGGAGTTTTATCAGTGCACTTGCCATTTTGGCTTCAAGGTATGACTACAAATGAACTACATGAAAAGCAATAAAGCGTTCCCCATGCCTTCTGTTTTCTTAATTGTTGTACCATGAGAATTCAATTTTACAGGGAACTGAGCTCAAAAGATTCCTTACTCAAGCAAATTGTAGGTGACCTTTCAGCTGCACCCTGCTACAAATTTTATCCTGTGCAATTGGAAAGGCATTTCTTTCTCTCTGTGCTGTGACTATGCAGATCATCCTGAGCAACTTGCTGTAGTTGACCCTGCTTTGAACAGGGTGGTTGGACTAGACGATCTCCAGAGTTCGCTTCCAACCTTGGGCATTCTCTGGTGCTGTGATGTAGACATCCATACGAAATGGCAAGTTGCTTTTATCTTCCTTTTAATTTCTTTTCTTTTGCCAGCAACAACTTAACCATTTCTTAGGCCACCAGACCAAAGAGGAGGCAATTCAGCTGAGAATTAAGGGCCAGTTTAGTCCACGGAGACAGGACGTTGATACGTGCTAGTTTACATCCATCTTACACGGAGTGATTAGCAGAAAGGTGATAACTGATCAGACACAACCGCTAGCTCGGCTGTCTCTGACTTCTGAGCCCTAATGTCCATAGAGTGATCTGCAAATGTGAAATCCTGTAGATGCCAAGCATTGTGAGCATGCAGTGTCAGTTTCTTGATAACACCTTTGAAAATCGGAAAATCATGTCAATGAGCAATGCAGTTTCTTCAGTAGTGATGTATAACTCCCGTTGTTAACACTGCATCATGAGAGCTTAAGGCTACCAAGACTTTGTTTCAGAGTTGATATAACTGGAAACCTGGCTCAGTAGTCGGTAGCTGAAGGATTACGTGTAAGTGATAAGTGAGGCATATGATCTGTTCACAGCCTGGGGGGGATCGGATGTTATGGCCAAAGAAGTAGGTTGTATCCTGTAGACTGTGATTTTATTTGCCTCATTGGATATTTCTTACAGAGTCTTGGTCAGTTGAAGCAGATGCTCATAAAACGCAGAGTAATAAGAACTATAGGGGAAAAAAAAGAAGGGCAAAAGCAGACATACGTGTGGGAAGTAAGCACAAGTATCCATGTCTTACATTTCAGGTAAGATTTAGGAATTAGCTGGTTCTGATATCGCCATTTCCCTTCTCTGTTTGCCTAGGATACATCCCAGGTGGTAACAGAGTAATGGTGGTAAATCCCTGAAACCTTGGAAAAGGGAAGATGTAAAGCTCATTTATTCTATTTCACCCCAGTGCCCCCATGCCTAGTACTCAAGTATAGTAACAATTCTCCTAAATAATTGAAAAAAACATTGGAGATTTCCTCTCATTAAAAATCCTTCTACTCCCTGGCATATCAACCAGCAGCTTTTCTAGGACCGCATTGTCAAAAATTCATTTAACTGAAACAAACTACTTGGTAACAATTGGTTTGTTTTTGCAATGAGGGAGACTGTGGCTGTTCATCTCCTCAGGTTAATAGAAGAACGGTCATTTTAATTTGATGTTTAACATCAACTAGGTTGAATTCTTCAGAAGGGACTAGGTGACTGTTAGGAAAACTTGAAAAGTAAACACTTTCAAAACTAGCAGGAGAATACGTAAATCTTTGTGTATGTCTTACTCTATAAGGCGCATATCGAGGAACAGGTATCCAGGTTATTCAAAGTAGGAATTTCTTGGTTATGAGCATATCTTTTTTTTGCCCTTAGGTTTTTGGTTGGTTGGGTTTTACAGTACTTCTGTATTAGCAAATGCACTAGTATACATGCATTTATACTGCTAGAAGGCATGTTTAAAAAGGGAGGACTTATTAACAAGAATAATCAAGAATAATGCTCTAGTTATATTAGCAATCACTTTCCAGTGTGCATTAGACCTCATTATGGATTGTTTTACTTAGAAAGGTTTTGATAAACTCTTGGAGTCACTCAGTTTAAACACCTCACAGAGCATCCAGCTTTTCTCCTCCCTCACGCACTTTCTCAGGTAACATTCAGTGTGTGAAGGCAAAACCTAAAACCACTTGTGAGCTTGTAAGCACCAAGATGTCATCCAAGCATGGCAAAGAACAAACAGACCCGGGCATGGCACTTAGAGCAGAGTTTAAAAATACTGACTGGATAACTGTACAGGGAGAATTGGTGGAAATTTAATAAGCAAAAAAGAACTGTGTGTCTTTACCACAGGTTTTGGAATAAAAATGAAATATGACAGGTCCAAATGCAAACCATATGAAAGGAGCACTCTATCTACCATGCAGTTCTCCACCAGAGATTCATGCTAATTCAATAACAATACCTTGCTTCCTTCTCACCAGCCAGCACCAAACAGCTCTATCCATCTGGAAGCTATTTCCCAGACCTTGATAAATTGCCCTAAATCTGCCCTCTCAGCATTTGTTTTTCCTTGTTTGATGTAGGTTTGAAAAAATCCTCTGTGGAAGAGTGCATCAATAAAGTGAAAAACCCACCCTTTTTTCAAATGTAAGCTCATTCAAATGAGCTGACGACTTTATAATGTTCCCTGGAAAGGGACAGTTACAGACCACTTTCTGGGGTTCCTATGCTCATGCTAGCCTTCGGAAAAAAAACCAGTAGGCCAACTAGCAGAAAGCCACCTAAGTTACGAGTTGTCAAACCTGGTGCCTGATAGAATTGGGAACTTCTACCATTTAACTGGAGTTGCAAAAACCTATAGCCTTTTTTATCATTATCACACTGCTGATGAACCAATCTCTTATTTTTCATTATCACAAAATTTTTTTTTGCTCTTGAGTGTATACCTTATGGGGCTTTTAGCAATGCGTAATGCTGCCCATGATGGGTTTGAGTAAACTTAAAAGTGAGATAACTCATGGACCACCTGAGCTGAGAGGCCAGCGAGCCGAGCAGTTGTATTTGATGAGGACAGAAATACAGATTGCTCACTTAGGAACGGAGAAGGCTATGTGCTGATAGCTATCTTTGCTGCGGCTCTTTCCGTAAAACGGGTGATGAATGTGTTTGCTACAGATAAGCCATGGTTGAAACTGTGCTTTTGTCGTTGTTCTTTGGGGACAAAGCCCCAAAGACAGTGGGAGATGGTGTGAGAGTGCCACCCACGGCGACTGGCGGGCTGCACAAGCCTGAGCTCCAGGGTGCCACCAGGGCTGGCAGGAAACGTCTCTTAATGTTATGAAACTTGTGTTTTCATATTAAACACAGACATAAGTGTAATTATCCAGTGGGTTTTTTTCTTTCGCTTCTCCATAGCATTCTTTGAAAGATTACTTAAATAATATGTGTGGTTTAGATTGTGAAGTATGATTACAAGTAGAGAAGCGAAGCTTTCTTCTGCTTTGAATGCTGCTGGCCACCTGCAGTGCAAGAGTGTGTGAGTGCAGCCGGTGGCTGGTAAACAGATAACAGTACCGTACTAATTCATTTATCCTGCAGAGCATGTGGCTTTTATGTATTCCCATTGATATTATAAAATCGAGTCTATGGGTGTTAGAAATCAAGAGAATAATCAAACTTGCAATCAATAAGCCATTGAGAAAGAATTTACTTGAATAGCTGTAGTAAAAACTAAGGTGAGTGAAACAAACACTCAGTGTATTTTGCCGTTGCTGTATTCTGAAAATGCCCTTTGGGATTTTTTTGGCTGATTTTTGTGTCTTTCATACTTTTTTTTCTTAAAGCTGAGGGCACAACAAATGGAGGAGAATAATTTTCTTTCTTCTGAATAGAGTTATTTGTAGAACTGGGGAAAGAGAGTTTAAAATACATCTGTGTTTTATTTAAAATGGAAGAACATTGCCAACCTGGAATATGAAATGCAGTACCTGCCTAGGCATCGCCACAGTCTCTTTGGGTGCTCAGATAAATAGGAGCCTGAGCTGTTGGGATGCAGGTTTTTTGTCAACTCTGGGTTCTGTACCAAAAGCTGTCTGAAATGGGAAGTGAAGATAGGTAAAATCAGCATAGCTCATATCCCACACTTCAGGCAGCAGATGTTGATGTGTGTCTGTGGTAGAGCTGCTCTGTAGATTTTATCCAACTCTGTTCACCTCCCTGTTGAGTTCAGCCAGTGCCCTGACTTTTCTAGCAGCACTGCAGTATCTTGAGGGTTCAAGCAATTTCACTAGTTATCCAGAATGACAGATACAATTGGAAGAATCCTGGCTAAAGCTCCTGGGCTTTGGAGAGACAGTATTATTTGCAGCCAGACTCTTGTGGTGGGAGGCATTATAGTGAAGCCAGAATGATATGTAGTGAGGAAGCTGGCTCCGAAGTTCTACTAGACATTTGGCTCTTCCTCCTCCCTGCCCCCCGCGCCAGATTTTCGTCCCTGCAAACAGGGTTAGCAATTGAGAATCTCAGAGCAGAGTGTCTCTGGGATATGTAGGATTTGTGTATATCATGTTGTACAGAGATACAACTAATGTGTCAGCACCTGAGCAGATAGATGTAGCTGAGCAGAAGCTGTGACTGCTCAGCACAGGGCTACTAAGCCGGTTATACCAGTACAGACCCCATACCATTGGCAGGGACTCCGTGCTGCACTGACTATCATTCGCTCATGCGGGTGCACATGGCCTTGCATTTGCTTGGAGCACAGGCAAATGAAGTTTGCTGTATTTGCCATGTAGATGTACTTCTGTAGCGTTACGTGAATAATCTGTCCTAGAATAATGGCTGTTTTGAGGAGTACTCAACACAGAACTGATCCTAAAATGTAGAGTATGGTAGTGTTTGCTCTTGTACAGATATTCCGGCCAGCTCTTAACAGCTCAAGGCCCAGACAGTGCAAGTTTATTCCAATGGGCCAGTTTCAGTGTTACACTGATTTGGGTGGAGTTACATGAATGTAACCAAGTGTAGAGTTTGGCTGCTGATGCATGCCAGCTGTGTGAGAGTCCATGCCTAGTTTGTTAGGCTGATACTGGTTGGAAATGTAACTCTGTGCTTTTGTTTCTTTGGATCTATTAACATATGCATATAAGTCCCCATATACATCATTCAATGCACAAATAAATCCCTGAGTTGGAATTGTAAGAGGAGGAGAAATTAGAAGGAACTCTTAAACCAGCCTGCCTTCTTCCACGTGAGGCAGGAGAGCAAACATCTCTGCCTTCACGGATTAGTCTGTCCTGGCCTCTTTCCTCTCCCAGTGTCAGGGTCAGGGGGACAGGCAGTGGAATGTAAGCTCAATGCCAAGTTTTCCTATAAAGAAATCAGTGCAGCAAAATACTGTTTGTGTGAGGTGATTCTGCCTTGAACTTTCATTCTAATAAATTTTCCTGGAGCATGTGTTTATGTGATCTGGGGTGGTTTATTTTTTGTTTGTTTGTTTTAACCGTACTTAAAATACTTATTAATGAATGTTGAAGAAGCATTTTCCACTCTTAGTAAAGTAAATCAGAAAGCCTTTAGGGATGAGAGGTAATGGGTGGCCACGTAAAATGAGTAGACCTGTATTTATGTATGGATTTTTAGGGCAAACACCAGTGTCAGCAGTAGGTGGTTATAATTTCATATAATGCTCCTAGGGCAGGAAAAAATGCAGAAATCACAATATTTTCCTGTGTATGCTTATTCCATAAAACTTACCATACATCAGTCAGACTTGTGTTTCTTTCTTTTTGCCCTTTCTTTTATAGCAGGTCTAAAGAAAATGGAGATTTACATCTTGAAGAGCATAAAAATGAAAGGCTTAAGGAGGGATTACCACCACAGTTGCTGGCTGAAGGTAGTGAGGCATGCATACACCCACCGCAAGCCCTGTAAAAAACATAGTAATGTATTGTGGCATGCCCTAATGAGGGCTTTTAACAATAAAGCCAACTCTGAAGAAGAATTTCCATTTTTGTTAGGCCAACAAGAAAGCAGATGTTGAGCAGCTTTAGGCATTTGCTGTGTTTGTTCAGTGCTGCATCAGGAGAAGTAGCTGAGCAGTTAAGGTGAACAGTAAGCCATACCCACAGGTGGGCACCGTCATATTCATTCTTTTGTCAATGTGAATTATTACCCCCCACTTTGTTTTTTACTGCTGTTTTTCTGGTCTAGTTCTAAATGCCTTAAGAAACCAGACTTCCAATCTTTCTTTTCCCAGCATAAAGGAGAAGTTTTTATTGGCATTTAGTCCGAATTTCAGGCTCTTGTTCTTATGTTTGCCTGGTCCTATTACACTAAATAATAATTTTTCTTCCTCTGAGGTTTGTCTGTCTTTCAGGTGATTGCTGGTTGCTATAACACTGCTTAATCAAGTTCTGTTTAACCAGCTCTTAATTTTCTACATCCCACCATTTCCGCATAATTGAATCAGTTGAAGTAGTTGGTCACAGCTGAAAATCCTTATTGTTAGATTTTCTTGTGATTGTCTGTCATCTATTATCCTTGAGGCTTTCTTGGCATTGACTGTACTTGACGATATGGCTTTGGGGTTTCTTTTGTTGTCCAAGAACATGAACAGAGATTGTCCTGGGAGGTTAATTGCCTTATTTTCCCCTTTCCTTTGGGGATGATGGAATTGGTGAAGTTGCTGTAAGCAGGCTAAGCTGAAAAGAAAACTTTCTCATGTGAGAGTAAACTCTCTCCTGTTAACAGAAATGATATAATGCCAGACTAGGTTGAGGTTTAGTAGATTACTGCGTAGGGGTAAGCGCACATACACCGCAGGGAAAGTTATACCAAAGCTCTCTGCACTCCATCGCTGACAGTGTCGGGCTCCAGCGCTGAGGTGGTGCAGGCAGATGCCTGCCTCCATGGCCCCCTGTGGGTCCCCTCCTCGTACTTTGAGCGCCTCTGAAATAAATGTTGTGCTCTTGCTCATTATCATAGTGGGCATGTTTGATTTCTTTAGTAGTCTGAAGAATTCGTTTGCATGTTTGACTCTGAAAACATTGCTGCCTGCCTGGGTTACCTGTCCCAGTTCAACCCCCTATCAAATTACAGTCTTGGTTTATGCCAAGAAGGATTGCTGGTATCTCTGAACTGGCAAGTCTTGTAGGGGAAGCTTTACAGATCTTCCACAAGCAAAACAGATTATAGTGGCATTTTTGCTAATGCAACATGTATTTCAGTGTGAGACCTTTCATCAGAACAGAACTGTTCCAAACCAAAAGCGTGCATTCTTAGTAGACAGGGATACAGCAGCAAAAGTTTCTTCAAATGGACTGTGACTCTTCCAGCATCTTTAGCTCGATTTATTTCAGAAACCTAATGAGGTCTTTGGAGAGATTTTTTAATCACATAAGCCCTGCCTCATGTTAGGTTTCAGTGGGTTCCTGCATATAATTTGTCCCTCCCCTCTCACGCAGGCTGCGTTCAATAGCTTAAGTGTTAGGCATAGGTTAATTGCCTTGAGCAATAAGTTTAAAATACAGCAATTATATTTTCTTTTATTTCTTATTCATAAGAATTGGACTTTCTATACAAATGTCCAGTGTTTGTAATTTTCTCTACAGTTCTCACGTTAAGAAGGAGGCACTGGCTTTTGATAGCCTGAGAGGGAAAGTTTTGTTGTCACTGCAACATCTACATCTCCCAAAATATTAACACAATGATCTGTATCAGCCAGTTGATCAGATAACCTTGGAAGCTCTAGAACACCTGCCCCATCCAGTTTGGCACCTCTAGACTCAGTTCAGATATGTGCTACGTGAATTGACTCCGTGATAGATTAGTGATATATCTTCTGTCATTGATTAAAAGCCCAAAAGACCATTGAAACCCAAAGTGCTTATGTAAGGAGAGGTTTAGAAGGACAATCAGGATTTACGTGGTAATGAATATAATTGCAAAATAAACCTCAGATGTCCACTGAGAATTAAATTTCATACTTGTAGGAGAAGAACCAGAGTTTTTAAAAATAAGATGATGAATCCTTGCACTTTGACTTTGACAGGCATATTCTTGATTACTAGCTACAGAGGTAATGGAAGGTGTATTATACCCTGGAGGCTCATAAATCTTTCTGATTTAAATAAAATGAGGCTTAAGAGAGCAGAGTTCACCTAATTTGGTATAAATTGACAATTGTGATTTATTAACAAGGACAAGGAAGTCACTAAAAAGTGCTGCTGCCATGCCCAGTTATTGTTTAATCAGGTGCCAGATGAAGCTAGACTGGCATAGAAGATAACTATACAGTGCTGAAGGTGGTGCAGTATAAATAGCTATTACCTGTATTTTTACTTCAGACACTTAACACTGTGAAAGTTTTCAGAGGGAGTTAAATCCACCAAATGGCAGGTGAGGGGCAGCAACAAAAACAGTATCAACGTATCTTCTTTTCATAATCTAGCTCCTATGCCATTTAGCAAATAGTATTTCTCATCATGCTGGTGAGCAGCAGGCAACTTTGTTGTATTGTTTTGTCAGTGTAAGTATAGCTGTATAAACAATGATACTGACCAAAAAAAACAACTCAGAATTGTCTAGGTAAATTCAAATTTATTTTAAAACTTTTTTTCAGAACTAGAAATGGATTAAATTAATTATTTTTTCATGTTAAATTAATTGGCTTGTAAACAGCAGTCCTCAGAAAGCACATTTTTATTACCCCATTGGGACAGGTGACTAAAGAGAAATAGTTAATTTGTCACCTAGATGATCACCCTAACCTAGAGCATCCAAGGCGTGGATGTCTGTAGCAAGGTCTGCATTCAGAAGGAGGAGTCAGAGCATTTTTGTGAACAACAGATGATCAAAATCTTTCAACTTCCACCTGGCAATCTAAAAGCGATCTGATCCAAAATTACTGTGATATCATCCATGCCTTGCCAAATAATTTGTATATATGCCTAAGCAGATGGATCTAACATACACCCTGCCAGCACTTGTAGTTGTTTGACCTTGCCAATGAGCATCATCTACATCTTTTCCAGATTGAGGCTTAGCCATTATGTCCATGGCCGGAAAGAGCATAAACAAGGAACAGTATCACCTGGATCTACTGAAGAGCTTCAGACTACTGTATATAGATACCAGTGTGTAAGCTGGCTGCATATATCTTAATACCAGTGCAATCAATTAGGAAATCAGTTTCAGATGGTTCCGTTGATAAAATAACAGTAGAGTAATTCCCAATGCTGTATTTTTTAGCCCTTCCTGCAAAAGAATTCAGGTTAATTTTATATTTTAAAGTTAGTTTCGTTCTTCACCCAGTTTGCAGCACCTCTAATTATTTGATAACTAAGTATTCCCTTCACAAAGCTGACTTGCTGTGTTTGCAGCGATCGCTGAGGTGTCCTTCAAGTCCTTCATGCTGCAATTAGCATAAGATGGCATGCTAATTTTCATAACTTGCTTTAAGATTTGCAGTGCATTTAAAACTTCCTTTTCATGATCTCGTTATAGCAAATACTGGTTTTCTTTGCAGTGAAAGGCTCTGAAATACACAATTGTGCATAGAACTTGAGAGAATTTTTCCTACCAAACTTGTAACTGGGTGTATTGGCCGTGTAGCTGAATTGATAGCATAGTGTTTCCTTGGTCAATTATGCAAAATCCTTCTTGTTTCTCCTTTGTATTTATGGCTGCTAAATATATTTATTACAGGGACACTGCTGAATACCTCATTCTTATTTCCTAGCTTAATTTTCTAATGGAATTGAGGTTAATGTGATAAAACTTTGTTCATGAGACATCTCTTTCCCTTCCTGGCCTGGGAATATTTCAGTTTACTCTCCAATTTTTACTATTTATGACAGAGGGATAAAGGTTTCAAAGCATGAAAGAAGACACTGGTAAAGAGGCCACTAAGTAAAAGATTGTAGCATGAGTTTATACCTTATTGGATAGCTGTATGCCATAACTTCAGGAAAACCTTTGATCGTAGTTCTCACTTTACTAAGCCAGAAAAAAGAGCAAAACTCAAGTAAAAATTCCCTTCAGGAGTTCAAACTGTGCTGAGTGTCTGTGTTTTCTGTTTTTTCTGGATGTTTTTTCCCCCTCTCCTCTCATCCCATCCTATCTCATTCTTTTATATGAAGCATCAGGAATCATGACTTGTTTACATACCACATTGAGCCCTTCACTCTGCTGTTAGACCTTTGCAGGTCTGAATATATGAACAAGTCCCACTGGCACGTGCAAATGTAGTTTTAACACGCAAGCAATCAGCATACATCAGAATTGTTCAGAAAACTTTTTCATAAAATACTTCCCAAGCTGTATGGAAGCAGAGCAAAGCTACACACAGTGGCTGTAAGTGTCCATTTTTTTCTTAATTTCACAACATTAGGTTAAAAATTTAAAGCTGGCAGATACTTGTAAGTTTGAATAACATTCCTGAACACACACTCATAGAACACCGTGCACTTCTCAGTTTATCTTTCTGTGAATTTTCCTTCAAGTCTATCATGAACTGGAAGATTTACTTAGCCTTTTCCTTTACTGTAATGATTGCTTATTAACTTCTGACCAGGACACCCATAAGGCAAGTGCATTAATGTTTGTGAGACAGAATTGAATGTGGATGCATTACTTCCACTATGAGGAACGTAAAGGACTAGGTTTGCAGTACAGTATCTTTGTAGCTGATAGTTTTGTCTGTTTTCCCTAAAAGCTTTAGCTGTATTAAGAGCTTGGTAATTAATTTATGAAAATTTCCTTGTTCTTAAAGTCTCTATCAACTATATTTATCTTCGTCTAGTATTTTTACTAAACACATGAACGCTACCATCTGTTCTCTACATATACCATGTAAATAAAATTTATTATGAACATGTTGGTCATTGTTAACAACTCGAATAAACTTTGGTATTTCTTTTGTATAGCTCATTTTTCCAGCATGCTTTAAAACACTGTAGTCGTTGAACAGGGCTGTAATTAGATGGAAAGAAGTCTCCCTATTCACAAACCGTTGAAGTTGGATAGACTTCTGCCTGTCTGCAGGTGTCTTCATCACTGGCTGGATCATGTTTCCACTGCAGTCAGCAACGATGGTTTTATACACCAAGAGGTTTCTACCTTGTGCCTGTGGCAAGCTCCATGCTGCCACCTCTTATCTGTGTCCACTGCTGTTAGAAATGGGTGAAGGATCACATTAAAATAGACAGAGGTCAAGTTTCAGCCATGAGATCTTGAATGAAGCTTTCAGTCTCCATAGACAATACTAATTTGTGAAAATTAATTAAAAAAAAAAAATTGCAGTGGTTGAAACAGTGTCAAAGCAGATGAGTGCTTCTTTATTGTATTATCCTTTGTTCTTCCTGCTGAGATCCTTATTAGTTTTTGCTACTTGTTCTTGGGTGTTTTACTAATCATGATGTAATGGTTTCCAGTATTGGATACTTGTAAAGGCTAGAATTTGGCACAGCAGTACTGAGGAACAGCTTGTATATACACTAATGCCCAGTACAGTTAATTACTGTTGAGTATGAAATGAAGAACTGACACTTTCTAAGTATGGTGGATAGTTTCTGTTCTCATTCACTGAAATATGGAGCTGGAGCAGCCAAGACAAAATCTGCACCAGCTGAGGTACTTCAGATTTAAAAAGGCAGCTGGACCCTGAACATATATGTCTTCTGATTAGTTGCAGAAATTTTATGTTTCAACACCAAATCCTTTCCTCTTCTACAGAAAATGAGAGAAATTATACAAAAGTGTTTTGCATCTGATGCTTTCCTATCAGACTAGACAAAAATTTATTGCAGCTTAAAAAAGCTGTAGAAATAAAATATTGCACACAGAGGGACCTTCATCCTCTTTCTGGGAATTGCTGAGAGAGTCATATCTTCTTGCCCGTCCTTGAAACAAAGTCTGTACCGCTTTTTCTGATTCAGACTTCATTAAAAGGCTCTTTAGTCTTGAAGCAAATATACAATATTCTCCTTTGTAACAATAGTTATTTCCAGGGAATGTAATTCAAAGAGTTTTTCCCAACTTACAGATAAATTCATTTTAGTGATGCTTGACAGCAATTCCATTTTTTCCAGTAAGAACAGTCTTACTGTAAATTGAGACTAGAGAATTGCATTATTCATTTGAAAGATGTTTCTAGAATGTCTTCAGGCTCTTCTGGGTAGTGGCAGTCTTATACAGAAATAAAATGGCCTTGCTTTGCTGTAGATTTATTAGTACCAATATTTTCTGCAGCTTCTCTCCTTTCAGAATTCTTTGTTTTTCATAGTCTTCTGTGTTGGAGAAATTGTAGTTGTTTTGTGGGCTCTCAATGTGCTATTGATAAAGTCAACTCAGAGAAGATAAATCCTCAGAGAAGGATTAAGTGCTGTTTGCCCATTTATTGCAGTGAGTAAACTGAGTCAGAGAGACTCTAATTTTCCTAAAGCCACATAGCAACTTAGTGTTGTAATTAAGTCTGATTCAGCAGCACATACTAATCGGTTTCCATGGTGCCTGAGGCCCAAGAAGCCAATAATTCAGCCATCTTCAGTACAGACATGAGAGCTGAGTCTAAGTCATGAGAAATTTCATATGCCAATGAGAGAGACTGGAAATGCCTTGCTTTCATTTTAACATTTATCTTTATTAAATTTTTACAGGAACATCCAAAATAATCTGAGTAATTACAGTAGAAGTGATGGGACTGTTTTACACGGTGTTCAACTGTGATGAAAATCTTCAGAAAAACAGATGCTGTGGTTTCTGCTTTACTTCTTGCTGTGCTTAGCTGCGAAGGGTTTAGTATTTTAGTGATACAGGGATGAAGAGTCCATGTGAAACAGAAGTAATTAATGTTAGTGAAGTATCTATAAAATAGTCCATTCTTCAGGGACGCAGGAAAAGTATTTGTGATCTTAGAAATATAAAACATGGCATCTTCCAGCTTCACTAGGATAACGTGGTAAACACACAGGATTCACAACACAGACGGACAAAACACAGGCAATGTTGCAGAAGGGTGGCAGCGGATTAGTGTTAATGCTGCACGGCTTGCATCCGTGAAGTGCTGTGGACCACATGGTGCCAAAATAAAACCTGCATGAGCTTCCCTCGGCGCTTTCCCAGTTCTTCCCCGAGACATTTGGGGGCTCAGGATTTCAAATGGAGAAGGACAGGCTGTTTGGCAAATGCAGCACGGATGAAGCAGAAACAGACCCTCTCTGCCAGGTCTTGGGTGAGATCTTTGCATGCTGCCTGCACTGCTGTGGTGGAACTCACAGAGAGGCAGGGGGTTGGCCAGGTCTTTCTGTTGTTCTTTGGAAATGTTTCTCTTGTGATTCAACCAAGGAAATGGATGCCCCTGTTCCCTTGTATTTGCACAAATTTTAAAATGCAAAGCTGCTTCTCCTCTCTCTGGGGAATGCTGGGGACAGAGCCTCAATAAATACAGCTTCGTCTCCCATTTCTGTAACAAAGCTCCTCTGTGGTGTTGGATGAAAGTGTAATTACTGCGTGTCTCATTCTTCTCACGGTACAACGGCAGTATGTCCTACCTGAAAAAATACCGAAGATTTCGGTAGTATTTGGAGGACTGAACTGTATGACATGTGAATGGGAGAGTCTAGCACCATGAGTGGACAGACCAGAGCAAAATAACTCTGTAGAAAAGTTTACACTTACAAATTGGTGTGGGTTTTTTAATGCCTTCATTAGGCTTAATTGAGGCTGCATGAATTTCAAGATAAGCACTCCAGAGACAGATTAAGATTGCTACTATTATTTATACAGTACTTAAAGCATGAATGGAGCTTGACCTGTCACAGAACCAGCACAGTCCTTGTCCTGCTGGCTTGTTGCCTACAGGCCGGGCACATTGCTGGAAATGGGCACATCAGTCAAGAGCTGCGCATGAACTTCTGATCAATGTAGGATGTAAAAGAGAGGTGGGCAAGGATGAACAAGGGTTAGAAAGATGTGACTAGCCTATTTGTTCTTCACTCAAGAGTGAGGTTTCCCAAGCAGATATGCAGCCAGAGACAAACTGATCAAACCCATCCTGGTGTGATTTTCCTGAGAGATCTGTTCCTTTATAATGCACAAAACCATGTAGTCTTGGTTCAGGGAGCAGCTAGGTTCTTTTGGAAAAAAAGTAGGGAATGTTTTCCTTGTTGAGAGCCAAATAAGCCTTTCAAATAACTTTGACATAAGAACATGAGAAATGCCATAAGGGGTCTGTAGTGCATTCACTGCAGTATTCTGTCTCTCGGGGGCAGCAGCAAATCTTTACTGTTTGAGGAGAGTACAAAAGCCTGCCACCACTCCTCCAGTTCTCCCAGTGTCCACCAGCATCCAACTAGGGGTGCTGATGTCTGCCTATTGCCTTTCATATCTGGTCTGGTTCTATTGTACGTGAATTTGTCTAAGGGCTTTTATACTATGACTTCACAACCTCCTGTGCAAAAACATCCCAGAAGCTCATATTTTGGAAGAAGTATTTTCTTTTATCTGTATTAAGCTCATCTTCTAACATCAGGAAGTGCCCCTCTACTGCTGAGGAATTTAGTGTGTGACAAATTCTGCCTTCACCACCTCCATGAGTTTGTAAACCTCAGTCATGTCACCCCCATCAGTTTTCTTTTCTCCAGACTAAAGAGTTCTAGGCTTTATATTATCTTCTTCTAAAACAGTTGCTCTTCTCCTTGAACATTTTGGTAGTCCCTTTCTGTGCCTCTTCTAACCCCACTGTATTCATCCTGAGGCAAGCAAATCTTTGGCAGGTATCTGCCAAGTACCGTGTTAGGCTTCTCAAAGTCCAGTCTTAACTCTAATGTAATGGTATATATTAAGTGAGAACAACAAAGTCTCAAAGCTAGGTGGAAAAACAGCTAACAGTTGATGCTCATGTGCAGTACATGGCTGAAGCATCAAGATGCTTCATTTTGACATCATGGCCATCATAAAAAAATGAGCCTATAGAAACTATCTGAGTGTCCCTCGCTCCAGTACATCACACCAGGTATGTGAAGTCTGAAAAGGGTTGGAAGCTGTTGCACGTTTGGTGGAGAAAGGAGTGACTTCTGATGAGCGTTGGCAGTGGTAGGCTAGTGTTGAGTACTAATACACAAAAGTTACAGCCGTCACTACTGATGTCACCGGCTGGCATCTGCCCTCTTTGTTTAGACACTTACGAAATGGACATACCATTGTTATTCCTCTGAAGTACAATGTAAATAATGGTTTTTAAACCAAGGCAAAAAAACCCAGCAACCTTGACTGAATTAATGTATCTCCTGAGATATTTTTCTCATCTTGATTGCAGTCATGTATCAGCTTTCCAGTAGATGAGCTGGCAGAGGGCCACTGCTAACGGGATCTTCGGTAGGAAGAGTAGAGCGATCTCTTGAACTTCTTGTGATTGCACAGATCCCTTGAGTATTGAGGCTTTCAGGTGTCTTTATTCCACCCTACTGTGTGAGTAACTGAAAAGCAAGACCAAAGTCTTTGATGTATTTGCCCATTTTATAAATAGCTTGTTCTAATCAGTAGGACATGATGATCAGAGAAATATGTGTATGCCTTGAAGAGCCAATAAAAAGTCAGCTGGTAACAGTGGAGGTTGTTCAAGCTAGTGAAGTTCAGTTGGAACTGATGTATATTTTAGGGCAATCTTTAAGAAGGGAACTAATTCAACTATGATGTCTCAAACAGGATTCAGTGTGTTCTGTACTGAAATTCAAACTCAGCTCCCACGATAAAAAGGAATTTTCCCCTTCAGGTTTTGGCAATGCGTAGTAATGTGTATGGTGTACTGTTGCAGTGTTTAACTGAGCACTTGGTAAATGCGGTTGAATGAGTACTGACTCAATGTGGTCTTGTGCTGACTGTGTGTGTGGTCCTCTGCTTATCTTTGGTCATGATTAATTCTTTTCATTGTAACTAACATTAAAGTGGAATAGGGTGATGATGAAACCAGCTGTTTCCTTAAAACAGTCAAATGAAGAGTTAACTAAAATCTTGAAACTGAAATGATACCAAGATACCCATCAGTCCCGTTGGTCAGAACAGTTGCCCTGCCCAAATTCTCACTTAAGTGATGAATATATCTGACCATCAATAAAGAACATTAGGTGATGTGATGGGTCAAAGACCACAGACCTCCTAAAAATGGTGCCACACGTAGGGTGGGGGAGCAAGAGACATTGATTCAGATGGCATGAGTCTTACTAACCCTGTTTCTTTTGAATTATCCCAAATAGGGTCGAGACTGCAGTGTGCCCATTAATTCTTGCATTCAAAATCCGTGTCAGAATGGAGGGACCTGCCACCTCACCGAGGCAAATAAAGATGGATTCAGGTAATAACACAAAGTTCATAGAAAATGAGATGATTAAATTAAATGTGTTTCTGTTTTGCATTAATGAACTGTAATAGCTACTTTATAAAAGCTGCTGCATGTGACACATCTATTTGCCATACAAAATAATTCATCTGGTTTCATTGGTGTGACATTGTTTCCTCTGAAACAGGCATCCTTATTTTCTCGTAATGGAATATACTCCTAAGAGCTATTTTGAGCGGTCTCCCTGATCTGCATTGTGTTATCTGTATGCTAATTTTCCTTGGGGCATTTCAAACTCACATATACCCTTTTTTTGTATTTGTAAAGTAAGCATCTGTTGCTTGACAATCACATCCAAAATGTTTTCATACTGAAGAATCTTGTAGACAAACAGGCTTTAAAGAAAAAGTTAAAAAACATGGAGAGATTGCCACATCTTGAGCATTGTGCCTGCAAGAGAGTAACCTTTACAGCTGGACATTACGGATTTCAGTTGTGCCATGTAAGAAAGATGTAGCATAGGTGGGGATACTCCAGGAGAAGTCCAGAAATTTTCATGAGGTAGGTGGGAGATTTGTGCTGCTACAGGCACTACTTTACAGCTTAGAAAATACAAGTTTGAGGCTTTGGCCACTAGTTGTCATTAAAGTTGATAGAATTTTTTTTTCTTTTTAGAAAAGAGTTGCTGAAATTTTCATAGATTTGGTCCTCAATGTTCGTGCTATTTCTTGCACAAAATACGTACAAAAGTACACCATGCTGTTGTTTCAATTGCATATATGAAACACTCACTTCTAAAAGCCTTTATACATTACTGAGACTGCTGCTTTGTCTTCTATATATAGCTTCCTATCAGTGACAGCTGGAGGGAGACACAGAATTGCAAGGTTTATAAGTGGTGTAAGCAGGGAGTCAAACCAGTACATTTTTTCAGTTTGATTCCAGTTTGGTTTCAGCTGTGATTAAGACTGTTCCAACTGAGGTTAACCATTTTGTTATCCTATGTTCAGAAAATGGGATTTTTTTCAAAGTAGAAAGGGCCAGGTGAAAGTCTGGGTGACTGACAGGACTTTAGGTGCAGTGGGGGGTTAGCACCCCCATCCTGTTCCCCTACTAATGGTAGGATGCCTTTTATATTTCCAGAAAAGTATTGTGGCTTCTTTTTGACTCCCCAAATCCCTCATGTGGAAATGAGGCACAGAAAAGCTTCCATTTTGCCCTGTGGGTGGGATGAATGGGGAAGCAGAACATGGAAGAAATGCCCCAAAGCTTCTCTCTGTCTCTGAGCCTGGCCACCCTCAAGAATTCGCCCCTTACAGAAATAGATCCAGCACATGCTGGACACAGAGTACACTGATGATATTATAATGGTAAAGTGCAGGTTGATGGGGATGAAGGGACACTGTATGAATAACAACCTGAGGCTTTCCAGCATGGGAGAACAGGAGGAGAACACATGGCCACATCTCCATGAGGGGCAGTTTAGATCTCAGCTTGAGCACCTGTGACGAGGTCCTGAGCAGAGCGGAAGAGCGCATCTCCTGGGTAGAGATGCATCTGCAGGGACATGGTGGTGGGAGAGGATGAGGAGGCTCTGCAGATCATAGCATGTGCAAATGGTCATGCTGCTTGACAGACCCCCTAGATTTTGGTGAAACCGCTACTCTGATCTGATATACCTCTTCTTGATTCAGATTTTAGCAGGCCCAGCAATTTTTGGAGTAGAAGTTCAGGTTCAGTTTCTGCTTGAGAGAAATAAAGTTCTGGTGGTCTTTAGTTCGGTTCCCTTCTAGTCACCCTCATGTAATACTGCTTAGATAGCTTTTTCCAGCTTGTGCCAAAGCAAAATTGTAACATACTAGATTATCTGTTTTCTGTCACTCAGTACTCATTTTTCAAAAATCTAGCTGATACTAAAAATGTGCTAGTAAAACATTTTATAGTATCCATAATAGTAGAATGAAAGGCTTCAGCTTGTATTTTGGATCAGGTCTTTCTTCAGCATTTTTGTTTTGTTCTGTGGTAGAAAGTAAAAAGTTTTGAATGACCTGAAACAAAGGTACTTCTGAATTTTTCTCGTCAAGAATTTTACAGTTTCAGAGGCTTTGCTTCAGTTCCAAATGAACGTCGCTTTTGAGATCATTTATAAAACTGCAGGGGTGGTTTTGTTCATTAACCACATTTGAGGCTTTTTAGGGAAGGTTTCTGCTTTTATAGTTATTTATGCAGTTTCGGTTGGTCTAATAAAAGACACATAAAACCATATCTCGTCAAAAACTTGCTTCATAAAATTGAATGTTCGGTTTATACATTGCTCTCTTTTCTCTCCATGTTTTTAATTCAGTCAGCCCATAGCCCCAGCTACTCTGGAGAAGAGGAGTGTGGAGCTTTAGCAAGTCATAGACAAATGTGGTGTGGGGATGGAACAGTCAGTGATGGGGAAGATAAAGAAGCATTTTGAGATTCAATTTGGTTGGTTGGCTTGGGTTTTTTTAGTGGGATATCTCCTCTCCAGTGGATGGCAGCAGTCAGAGTTATGTGCATATAAATTGTGTTCATCAAGATGGGAAAACGTTGCCTTAGATTATATGCTGTGAGGAAGCGGATGTCAAAAACATTTTCATGAGAGGCCTCCTTGGATTTTTCTGTTGTGTGGCCTGTAAAAGAAATTATATCTTCTGTATATTCTCTTCCCTAGGGAAATATATTCATACACAAGCTCTGCTGCCAAACTTGTCAAATCTTTACTCTTGTAAAAGGAAACTTAAGCCAAAGCTCTCTCCCTGTGAAATGCCAAGCAGTTTAACTCTCAAGTTTCTGTAGCTTTAGACAAGAAAATTACCTTTTAAATAATGCTAAGGTGGTGATGTTCCCCAGGCAAAGACAGGAAATTCATAGTTATGACTGAGATTCCAGCCTGACTCGCCCACTGTGCCTGGTACCCATGAGGGCTCGCAGCAGCAGGGGACTGAGACGCTCAGATTTGTTGCAATAGCAGGTCCTGGTGGGGCGGCCGAAGGGCAAAGATTCAGCTGGAGTTCTTCAGTCCTTCTTGGTGTCTTTTATTCTTACACTTTTCCAATTCTGAGTAATTTTCACATACTCTTTTTTCAGGTAGGTAAGACTTCTGTATTAAAGAATAGCTAAGTGACATTGTGCAGCTCAGGAGATTAGAAACATGAAGTTCTTCATCCCTTTGAATTGCTCATTCTAATCCAATCTGATCTAATGTAATCTAATCTAATCTATGTCTTCTTTGACAAGGGATTGCCAAAAAAAGCTGCTTATTGAGAATGATAAAAGAAGATGGTCAATCAGACATGTGCTGGTCATTTAGCGTGCCTGTACCTGAGACTTTGACAAAGGAGTCAGAGCTGTCAGCTCTGCTTCAGTTAGCCACAGGCAACCAGCTGATCATTGATAACCTACAGTGTTGGGAAACAAAGACTCTGGATTATTTTAACTTTTCTCCATATAAAACCTCCTCCATTTTCCAGAGTGTTTTCTTTAGCATTTTCCACAAACTTTAAGTTTCCTCATAAATGTAAAATCCTGGAACTGATTAACTCCCTAGTGTTAATTCTGCCTAGTTCAAGGAAAAACGTTGTACTTCCAGATTTACAGGCTACTCCGTTGGGATGTAGATGTAAAAAACTCCTTTACCAAGAAACTGTAATATTCCTGAAAGAATTTACTATCTCTATTAAAAAGTTGATTTTTTGAAACATGATACACTGTATGTATGCCTATTTTAATAAACAGATGCTAAACTGTTTCATTAGAGTTTATGGAAAAAAATTTTTTTGAATATAATAAACTTACAAAATTGTTAGTATTCTTCAGCTCCAAAAGTTTACCCCCAAAATGTTGTGATTATGCTCTGTGTTGCCTTGCACCTTCATGACAATAATGGGCTTTTACTTAGTTCTTTATTTTTAGGAAAACACAACACTAACAGAAAATCCCTAAACTGGAGGAGTAGGGAATTTGGACCCTTATGTGATCACGGCACCTTAGAAAATAGTTCTTTCCTGCATGGCTCCATTGTTTCCGAGCTCCAAATGAAATGCTGTCTCACACTGCTTCACTATTTAGTCAGTACAAAGTTTTCATCATTGTCTCTGGAATGAATTTTCTCTCTCGGTCAGCTGGAACCCAAGTTTGATGACCTTCCACTCACTCTGCAAACTTCATTTTTCTTCTAAGCTTTTTCTGGGAAAATACATACAAACAGTCCCAAGATGCAACTCTTTCAACATATGGTTCAATCCGGGTCCCGAATTGTATGTTTTATCTTTTAATTTCAGTCCTCATATTTGGCACATTTGAATACAAATCAAAATAAAAGTATCATACGTAAGCAATAATGTAAAGACTCCCTATAATACACAGGGACCAGTAGCCAAATGTCATTAATTATGCCGACATTTCCTTCAGCGTGGAATGTGTCCTAATACTGAGCAATTGTATGTTAACAATCCCATATGCATTGTTACTAATGGTAACTCTACTGAGTTGAACCATTACAGTGATAGTATTTAATAATGTCATTTTTAATTGCATACATCCAAGCTGTCCCAATCCTCTTGTGGAAGGAAAATGGTGTTACATTCGCATAAAAATAACCAGCACAAAGCCACTGTTGTTGCTTTTCTTTAAATGGAGAGAAAAATTTGTGCTCCCAGACTGAGACCTTGGATGCCAAGTTGCAGCCTGGAGCATATTTTTATGACTGAGTTATAAACCCCTGAAAATGGGGGTTTGTAATTGAAAAGGAAGACGTGATGAATGTGTCACTATTTAAATGGATGTCTTTAACCCCCTCCCCAACACTTGCATTGCCACAAAAGATGGTGTGCCAGCTCTTCTTTCTTATCTGCCTCCTGTGATCCTCTGGATCGTTTTAGGGTCAGCAAGAGGACATATTTTATTAGCAATAATGAGCTTGAGACAGGAAAAGAAAATATTTCTTACTGATTTATTGTGTCCTACATTGGATTTATTTGATCAGTTTGGTTTTGGTTATTCATGGTGAAGGTTTTCTAACTCTCATGACCTGGGAATGGTCCCTGCAAAACTGAATGAAGGTGACTGTTAGCATGTGACCTATGTGCCTGTTCTGTCACCATCTAGAAGATCTTACTGTTGTGGTGGCTCAGGACACATTTCCTAGCCTTTCTTCTTCCTCTTTGTTATTCCCTTAGTTTCTGAGGTTGCACATATCATGAAGAATCTTACCTTATCCTCAGAGTCCAACATAGGACCTACTGAAGGTGGATGCAGAACTCTGTGCCATCCCTCCCTTGGGAGTCCCTGCACTCTGCTCAGCCTGTGGCACACAGGAGGAAGAGAAGCAAATGTCATGCTGAGAGCAACCGGCCCAAAAGTGCTGCAGTTTTCTTCACAGATTCTGAAGATCTCTTATTTCTCCAGGGCATTCCCCACCACAACCCCATGACACCTCTGTAGTGCAGGATAACCACCCCATGTCCTCTTTGTCCATCTGAGCTGGAAAAAAGTACCCTGCAGCTATCTCTGCATTGGAAGTTCTCCTGGTTTCAGAAAGCTGTGGATGGCACTTAGTGTGACTGCTCTGGTGCTTTCTGTTTTTCATTCTCATCAATCAGTAGCACTTTACATTTGTTCAGTTCCTTTTCTGCCACCAGAACTTGCATGGGAAAGGAAATAAACAGCTGAGTGAATGTGTAGTTTGGGCTGGGACTCGAAACAACCCTTCCCTTCCACACACACACTTCCCGTGACTAGTGAACAGCAATACTGACACTTCAAAAGTGACTCTTCAAATATCATCGCTGGCTTCTCAGAAGCCACTGAAATGACTGGAGCACTTAACACATGTTTTTAGACTCTCTTTTAGGAAACTGCGGCCTCCACCTCTTCATCACTTACAGCTAGTTTAAAATACAAAGGTTCTCTTAGCAACCATGACTTCTAGATCTGGAGAGGAAACGGAGATTGAAAAAAAAAAAAAAATTAAAGTCATCCTTCAAGCACTTAGTTTCTCACACTCCCTCTAGGGACCATACATCACAGTCTTGTGAGATAAAATATTTCGTGCAATTATTCTTCACTAGCGTCCACATCCTCACAGAACCATTACTAGCTCAGCCATTGTTTGTTTGTGTTTTAGTTGAATTATCTAGACATCGTCAGCTCTTCTGCAAATAGATGTTGGAGGAGCTGCAGAAGTACTGAAACCTTACTGCACTTGTAAAAGCAATCATTCCCAAACATTTCTTGTTTGGACAAGTGACAAAGTAGTAATGAGAAGAAAATGTTCGTGTCTGTAAACTCAATTCAAGCCGTTGCTCTTTAAAGAGAGCGAGCTATCTAAAAGCTGCCAAGTTGCCCTGCAATTGTGCAGTCCTCACTAGGCAAGTATCCACATACTCACAAAATCATTAACAGAGAAGCCAAGGGTTTGAATATTGTGACGAGTGTTTACTCTCCTGCCCTGGAGTTGCTTGCTTCAGCTCAGGGCTAGGGTTATCAACAAAGAAAGCAAAGGGAAGCATGACAGAGTCTGTCTCCTGCTGATGCTTTTACGTCTCGTGTAAATAATTACATGACCCCATGAACCATCAGACTGCATCCTTCACCAAACACATAGGGTTAAAGTGCTCTGCACTTCACAGCAGCAGTGAATTTGGCGCCAGGAGCTCACTTTTATACGTTTTAATTTAAGTTTTGTACCTCAAACCTCCTGCCCTTTCACATCCATGCTAACTTCTGTTAATTTTTTTCTTTCTCCAAAGCTGTTCTTGTCTCCTTGGGTATGAGGGGGAGAGGTGTGAAATAAACCCAGATGACTGCGAAGATAATGACTGCGAGAATAACTCTACGTGTGTGGATGGGATCAACAACTATGTCTGTCTCTGCCCTCCTAATTACACAGGTAAGAAAGGGCCACAACTGAAGAAGAACAGGAATCCATGAAGAGTCCCTTCAGCACCCAAAGGGAAGGGTTCAAATGCATGTTTACTTTGTCCGCGAGTGTATAATTAACCAAGAATCTAGTCCCATTTAAAAGCAACCTGGATGTCTTACTGGAAAGATGTTAGTTCTACCAATATTGCAATACACTTGCTCACAAACATGGCCACTTTTCTGAGTCAGAATACTGATGCCTCATGGTAAAATGCATTAAAAAATAGTGAAGTTTAAGATGTCAGAGAAGTCTGTACTTCTGCACGCACGTTCTCTAAATGTATTTCAGAAATACTCCCAGTACTGAGCTGAGCCTGATATACATCTGTTCTGAATCTTGGAAAATAAAAACAGTTCCTGTTTAAATTATGGTAGGAAAATAGCTTTTGGGGCATGGCTTTCACCTGAGATCTCAGAGGTCTGCATTTATTAAATAAAATGAGCTTGACAATGTGCTGTTTAATTCATTATCTCCATTTCACAAGTGAAGAAGGAAAGGCTGGGTAAAAAAACTGTAGGCTCCATTGTAGTCTTCAGTGTGCACCCCTGGCAGTTAGTGCAGCTCGGCAGATGTGCAGTCACCTGCTAAGCCCTCGGTGACAGAAGTTGGTAACTGAGTTAGAAATGGAACTAGTATCCCCAGCACCCATCCTGCGTTTCAGATAAATTCCTTCCTAAACCTTCTGCAAGAGCAGAAACCTTCCTAACTGGAATCTAAAAATGGTTTTTCTCAAGTCATTACTGGAGCATACTGTTGACTCATTCTCAAACTGCGTTAGCATGGGCTTCCTGGCTCAGCATGGAGTGGTAAGGAAACACCTGCAATAGTTCCTACTTCCATCCTTTGAAATGGGTTTATTACCTTCTAAGCATGGAGAAGTAATGAAGGGCTTCTTGTACACTGGAATATATTACATGTCAGGGGATTTAATGAGGATCAAGCTTGAGTGGCTGAGTAAGGCAGGAGGAAAGCTTCTAGAATTTCCAAACTCTTAAAATACTTTTGTGGCTGATACAAAGGAGGCCCATGTAAATCTTTAGCTGAGAAAAGCCTTATGACTTGAATGTACATTTATTGGAGTTCTAAAATGATCTTTCTGCCAAAAACTGAAAAACTTCAGCTTAGCAAAGTGTTTTGCTTATAGGATGTTGAGCCCATTGTGCTTACTTATGCACTGATTATGTGAGCTATTCTTGGGTGGTTTCAAACAAAACTCTACACAAGGAGGCAGAGTCTTTACATTTACAAGAGGAAATATATTTGCCCAGCCAAGAAAAGACATATCTAGTAAAGAACTGAATCCGGTATATATGCAAGTGCACTTTCCTTTTCACAGGCATATTGCAGATTTATTTTTTTTTCTTTTTTTTTTTCTTTTCAGACAAAACAGGTAGGAAAGAACTAGTTTGGAATTCCTTCTCAAACAGCAGTCTGGATAGGGGCCAGAGAACTCATATGATACTTCAGAATCAGTTCTGAAATAATTCTAATCAACTTCCAGCTTTTTTTTTTTTTCACCTGAATATTATCTGTGCTGTGCTCATGCTTATTAGCAGGAGTTTGCCAAATACTAGACCCCAGTGTTGCAATACTGTGGAATGCTCACAATTGTATATACCACACAATAAACATTTGCTGTCACAATGCAGGCAATAGCTTTGACTACAGTTGAAACAAACTGAATTTTTGAAGAAGAGCAGGAAATAGTTCTGGAAAAAATAGTATGAATCATAAGTGAAAAAGGTTGCAAAAATAAGGGTGTTGCTTAAATCAGAAAGCTGAAGAGTTACAATAGTTCATGTTGCTTAAAAGTAGGAAGAGTTTAGTGGACTGTGATAAAAGAATTGCCTTAACCTGCTTTGCCTCCATTTTGGAGGGGGATATTTCATCAAACCTGATCATTCATCTGGAAGGACTCACTACAGTGCAGCTGGCTGGGCTGAAATATCCCTCCGAGGTACACCTGACCCTCAGAGCAGAAAGGCAGGGAGCAGCATAAAATGGCTGGAAGAATTGAAGCCATCAGCCAGGTTACATACAAGCCAAGTAAATATGAGCCATGTTTTTGAGGGTCCTCTAAGAGTTGAATCCAAACACAAGAAATTGGACATCATCTGAAGTTGCTTGACTGAATGAACAGCAGCTAAGTAAATGCCAAGGAAGCACATAGGCAAGTCATGAAGGAGGACTTTGCAGGGATTTGTGTGCCTAACCTGAAAAGAAAGGGATCTATTAACCAAAGAGTTTGGCTGAAGTCTCCCGTGACATCCAGGGCATCTCTGTGTATATTCTTTTTAAATAAACCTTTTTATACTGAAGCAATACCTGAAGCTACTATGGCAGTATCTATTTAAAAAAAAAAAAAAA
>VYZV01012474.1:40998-77434 GCA_013401275.1 Pandion haliaetus | reverse complement strand
GGCACCCACATTTCCCACTTGTATAACTATGAAGGAGAAGTGCTGGAAGAGCTGGAATTTTTTAGCTTTGTTCGAGAGCCTAAGCCCACCAGCCCTGTTTTATTAAGAGAGAACCACGTCATTGCTATCAGATTGGACTCTCTTACCTCATTGTACTGGGACTGAAGAAGGAAACAGCACAGTAACGGGCAGTTTTGCAGCCTGTCTTTAGTCTCAGTGTGGGTGTCCTGTCACATTGGAGCTCTCAGCTCCAGGATTGCTTCTGGTCGGATTCCCATTTGTAAAATGTAATGCGTCACATTTGGGGAACCAGATACACTGGACAATTTCTGTTTGTTCATCAGGACAACAGTATATCTCTAAGAAAATGTAATCTCAGCTACTACTGTCTAAAAGGATGGGTAAGGTGAATATCATCCACAAAGGGGATTCATGATTCATTAAATCCAACCTGTGAAGAAACACATCAAAGGATTAGAAGTTAACCCCCAAGCCCATTACTTACCTGCTTACTGGCAGGTGGTGCATACTGCACATTTAATAAAGCTGGGAGGAGCAGAGTCCACCTGTGGACAGTCAGTGTGTTCAGCACTCTGACACCACAGTGATGGCCATGTTAGAACCACCAGTAGGAAATAACTAAATGTTTCTGTATATCAAGTATTCTTCAAAGACCACTATTGTTTCAAAGACCAGAGGAGGGGGCCATAGGGGTGGCTGCTGTGAGAAGACATCAAGAGCTGCTCCCCTGTCAGACCTGCCACTGCCCAAAGCTGAGCCCATCAGCAGCGCTGATGAAAAAATGTAAGAGAAGCAACTATGCAAACACCAAGTGAAGTGAAGAAGAAGAAGGGGGAAGAGGTACTCCAGGTGCTGGAGCAGAAATTCCCCTGCAGCCCATGAAGAAGACCGCAGTGAAGAGGCTTGTCCCCCTAGAGCCCATGAAGGACCACATCAGAGCAGCTATCCACGCTGCAGCCTCTGGGGGACCCCATGCCGGAGCAGGTGGATACATCTTGAAAGAAGGTGCAGCCCATGGAGAGCCCACACAAGGAGCAGGCTCCTGGCAGGAGCTGCAGCCCTTGGAGAGGAGCACATACAGGAGCAGGTTTCCTGGCAGGAGCTGTGTCCCAGTCTGTTCCTGAAGACCTGTATCCCATGGAAGGGACCCATGCTGGAGCAGTTCTTGAAGAACTGCAGCCCGTGGGAAAGACCCACGTTGAAGAAGTTCCTGAAGGGCTATATCCTGCGGGAGACAGCCCACGCTGGAGCAGGGGAACAGGGTGACGAGGAAGAAGTGGCAGAGACAAAGTGTTACGAATGGACTGCAACCCTCGTTCCCCATCCCCCCATTCAGACTGGCATGAGTCTACAATGTGTCTGGTGTCCTATCTGCCAGCCTGAAAAGGGTATCTCAGAAAATGTATGGCATCTTGGATGTGACCCGATGCACTAGATTGTGTGAATAACTCAACTGATCCCTCATAGACTGCACACAAATCACATAATTGGAAAACACCCATGTGAAGTAAGAAGGCTCAAAAATGTAGGGGGTCCAGCAAAATTAGGATCTATTCCAGACACGGTGGTTCTGAGGGATAATGCTATATGCAGATTACCACCTTGTAAGAACACTGGAAATTGTCTGGTTTAGTTAATGTTTTACACACTGTGTTACTGTGGCATTTTTGATTTTGAATATGACTTGTTTTATACTTTGGCAGTGCATAGAACTGGAACATATTCCTTCTTCAAGATTCAGAAATAGTGAAAGGATCATTATTTCTCTACCCAGATCTTGTTGTTTAATCAGTTATCCCTTTGTTTAACCTCAAGATTAGAGATAATTGCTTTTTAATTCTGAAAAATAAGCCACTTTGGGAATCTTAGTGTGGAGTCTAACTTCAGGTTCCCACTTAATAGGCCAAAACCTGATAGGTGAAAACTCAGATATTAGTTTTTAAAGCATTAACACAGAATAAAAAGCATAAAGTAACTTCTAATTCTTTGCCTACTAAGTATTGCTGGTCATGTTCATCAAGCAAGAGCAAACTTCATTAATAATGCAGGAAGAGCAATCTGCTACAGTGCATTCCAGGTAATTTCTTTTATGTTTTGGTATCTCACATGGAAGCTGAGTGCATTTGCTACTGAAGGATTTTCACAGAGTTTCTCTTTTCTTCTTTGCAAGTTGAGACAGTTTGGGAGTAAAAAATTTATTTTTTTATTTTCTAAAGATGAGCCTCAAATCTTTTTCATCAAACACCAACAACATTCCAAACTGAATTATTTTCTTGGAGGAACATCCTATGTCTGTTCCACCCAACGATTTTTAGGTTCTTCATTCTCCTGAAATTTCCAGTTGGCACTGACTTCTTTTTAATAACTGAAAAGAGAGAAAGGGAAAACAAAATACAAAACCCGCTTCTTCCGATACAAGTTATTAGATACAAAGTGAGTAATCTCTTATGACAAAAACAGTACAGTATTTTTTTATTAGCAGTAAAGAGAAGAGTTCCATTCTGACTTACCTGGCAAAGTTCAGAAAATCCCAACATACTATTTAACCAGTCAAATATATATCTTCTCCCTGTGCAGCCCGTAAAAGTTTTCTCTGTGGATAAAGGCCAAGCTTTCTTCATCCTTTCTTCACTGTAAGCACTTTCCTTTTCTCAAGTAATATTGTGAAATTCTTGACAGCATTTTTGTTTTTAGTCTTCCAGACCCTACAAAAGCTTCTCTCACATTAAGGATGAGAATATTTTCTATGTTGCTTTATCAATTATTTCATGAATACTCTAAATGAGAGAATAAAGTATCACCCAACTGACATATGAGACAAAAGAAAAATCATCGAACTTATTGGTTGCAAATTGGTGGCCTAGATTGTCTTTTCAGAACTGCCATTTTACTTACAGATAAATAAGTAAAATACTATTACTGCATCCAATCTCTCTTTTACTGATTAAGGAGAAATAGTGTAACTTGGATCCTGGTTTTAAAAGTCTAATGTGGCATGAAATAAGCAGCTCTCATGACAGCACAGAACAGAAAAAAGAAAGATGATTATTAAACTGTGTGTAAAAGTCATCTTTATTGCTCTGTTGTTGTTTTGACTTCGTTCTGAGACGTGTGGAAGGCTACAGAAAAGCCTAAGCATGTTTCTTGGCAGCTCTTCATAAGCAGTGAGCCCTGTGAAAAGTGAATGTGGAAAGCCCCATGAAATTCATGATTTTGCTGAAAAAATAAGACCAGGAAAACGTTGCATGAGACAAAAAAAAAGTTTTGCTGTGTTTTTTTAAAGTAATGAGCAATAGTGGTGAAGGGGACAAGGGAAGTAGTTTCAAAGGGGCAGAATACCTTTTCTCTTGTTTTGGGATTTTTTCTCTCTCTCTCTCTCTTTTGTTTTTAAATGCATGAGACAGCAGCAATGGCAGATCCACTGTTAGTGTTCCACCTGTCAGTACAATGTAGTTCTAATCTGAAAGTTGCAGGTTTTGTGGCAGGTCAGACTGCTTCCTTCATCTGTCTAATGCTTCCTTCTCCTAACCAAGTACTAATTACCAGCACATTACCACCATCCTTACGAAGTTTGAAATGCAGTGCCCACACAGCTGAGGATGTGCCTGTCTTGATAAGGGTACCCTCTTCATATCATACTACAGTTCTACAGACCACAGACCTTTATTGACCTAACACCTCTGACTACTATGAAAAGTAAAATCTGATAGCATAAGTGGTTTTTCTTTTGTAAATCTGACATAGTTTTAACTTGTTCTTCATTGGGGTGCATTGCGTGTTGATCTGTTCTCTTTGGGTTTGATGAAAGAGAGTTAAGTGTGCCTTGATGAAACAAAAAATGTTATTTGGGATTAAAAAAAATGCTGAACTGACTAGAAAAGAAATATAGTTGCCATTTTCCTGTCTTTTACATAAGCACTTCAGAAACCCTTGTGTACCCAAATTGGACCTCTGATATGAGAATACCTAGGAAAGAGGAAAAATGGGGAGGTTGGATTGTTTTCTACATTTGGGAAAGCATTTCACTGAAGCTTTCTGTTGTTTTAGCATGATCAAATATCTTCCACAAAGAGAATCAGTGCTGCTAGAAGTTGGCCTAAGATTAATGTCCAGTTTGTTTTTAGGTTCACATAGCTATCCAATGAGAAATTTGGACTAGACCTTTAACTGCTGCACAGAGAAGCAGCCCTGTGTCACTCCAAAAAAAAAAAAGGATCAGATTTTTCCTCTGATACTGACATTAAAGCAGCCAATGAATATTGCACTCTCAGGTCTGAGGGCAGATTTTTTGGCCCAGGTATTTTCTGAGTGAATAAAATAGGAGAAAGTTTTTGTGTAGCTGGTGCCTTGAGTTTGCTTTTCAGAAAGTGTTTTATTTCCCTGGCATGCTTTCTGCAACATCTAGTGAACATCAGTGGAGCCTGAAATAATGTTTCAAGAAGAATTTTCTTCCTGAGATGAGGCTGCTGTAGTTGCAAGGCATTCCCAAGTGAGCTCCCTAATGAGTGATAGATGGGAAAAATAACAGGAAGGATCCTTAAATGTTCCAAGTTTTGCATGAAAAATGAGAAAATTTTTTGGATCCTGTCTTTGGTACCTAGCCTAGAATTCTCCTACATTTTGATAGTGGTGCCTTCAGAATGACACAGTGAGTCATAATATTTGACATTTGGGGAGATTTTTACTGGATCTCTAAGCAGTTGTCAAGACTGTTGAGAAGAATACTTCAAGAGGAATTATGATTTCCTTTGAGAGTTTATGAAACTGTTCTTATTTTTTTTAAAACCTGTTTCCTTTTCTTCAAAACAAACAAACAAAAAAATAAATAGAAACTTCAAAGGTATGTATTGACCATTTTTAGTGAAAGGATAGTTGAAGGCATCTATCCACACTGTATTCTATTACTGAATGGTCTTCCAAAAATATTTCCAGCTTTAGATCATTGAGTTCTTTTAATGTCATCAGCCAGTTGTTTTTTTTTTCATGCCTATTTTCACAGAAGATTTGTAGCACACAAGGGACATGAGGAATACCAAGACGATGAACTGGCAGTTTTCCAGGCATCATAGCAAGTTCTGACCTGCTCATGTTCTTGTCTGCCCAAAGGCCGAGGGAGTCGCTTTGCTTGTTAGTATTTGGGAAGGTTGGTGGGCTGTGGATTTAGGGATTGCTTAGTAAGCAGATCTATCTCCAGTTCTGCCACCTCAAAAATGTGTTAATAGCTGTCCCCAATGACAGCTGTTTTCATATTTGTAAGACTTGGTCTCTAGTTGCTTTTGAGGAATAACAAAGTACTATGGCAAACCTCAAGTCCAGTGAATGATCTGTTTCCCTGGTTTCCATGGATTTGCAGCATTCAATTTCATTGGCATGTCCCCCTTCCTGAGCTGGATACATTCATTATATTTGCCCGAGATTTGTCCAGGGCTGTAAAAAGTCTTGGCACTATTTAATAGTGGTGGCTTCCTGGGATTCCTTGGCTCCAGATGGAATTGGTTGTCTTTGATACTATGAACAATAAACTGTCCACTGCAGATTGCCATACCAGACTTCTCCGGTACTGCCAAAACCAGCCCACTAAAAGTCATGAGGGTATGTATGGCACAGGAATACAGGGTGTATGCTGATAGTACCCTCTCTCATGCCTCCAGGGCTTGTGTTCTTGCTCCACTTTCTCACTTAGGCTTGAGAACTCTCAAAAGCAGATATATTAGACATTCCATGTTTGGGGAAGAAAAAAAAAAAAGAGTGATTTTTGCAAATACTTATTATACTTCCATTCCAATATGAAGAATCAAATAAAGAGCTATGCAGCTTGTACTGTACGGAGGCTGGAGATGTGGGAGAAATAACCTGAAGGAGTGAGCTGAGGGTGTTAACAGCTTAAAACATACCTGTCACCACCAGAGCCATCCTCAAAATTGTGCTCTCAAGTCATCCCTGCCAGGTCACAAGACTGATAAAAGATGGATGGTTCCGATTTGCATTTTCCATCTGAATTTTGATCTTTGTGGTTTGCTTGGCTTGTGTTTTCAAGTGTTTCTCTGTAGCCACTAGAGTCAGAAGTGTAAGGATTTTTGAAAATGGAGTTTCTACCAAGTCAAGTGGAGGTGCAGCTTCATGAAAATACTGCTAAAACATCCCCAGCCCACCAGTGCCTTCCACGTTATCCTTTTTCCCCACACTATCCACATGGCTTGTTGTTCATGTGATGGTATGTATCATGTATAGGCACACAAAATATGCAAAACCTTGAAACCCTGCAGATGTGGTCTTCTGATATAGCTGCATAGGGGACTTTGGGACTGTAGCTTTTGGGGATTTCCCTGTTGAGAGTACCTGACCTTTGCTTTTTCTGCAAGGGTTTGGGAGGTTCGGGGTAGGTTTCTGTTGGTTTCTTGGGAAGGGAAAGATTTCTGTGGTCTTTGGCTGGATCTCAAATCCTGGGGTACTGAAGTGAGACCTAATAATTTAGGACTCAGAGAAGGGTGGTATTTAAATAAACTATCTGGGTTTCAACATTCTAGGACTATTAATTATTAAAATTTATACAAATCCAGGGAGGTGCATGGCATGTAACAAACCATACGTAGAAACAGCTGAGCTGAGCTTACATGTGATGGATTTTTTTTCTGAAAAGACATCACCTCCTGTGAGCACAATAGAGCTAGTACTTTTCTTATAAATAGTGAATGTTTTATAATTGCATGCAGTCCTAAAGCTGGTTCCTATTATTGAGAGTCGCAGAGGTTTGGGAGGGGAGGGTTTGTGGGTTGTTGTTACTTTTCCAGAATGATGTCCAATCAGCTTCTTTGGCAGAGTATTATCTAGGGCTAAAATATATTTCAGTGTGAAAATGTCACCGTCTAATGAGCAACTTCGTTTTTGTGTCACTTTCTTGCTTTGATACAAGAGGTTCTGGGTCAGGAACTGCCCATTTAATCCTTTGTCTCCAAGTGGAGTTTATATGTCAGTACTTTTTATACCAGCATTACAAATTCATGATAGAAATAGTACAGTCACTGTAGGTCAAAGGAGCCCAATCTAATGAAGTCTCACGTGCCCTCACGAGCAATATTGTCCCTTCCTGCTGAACTACTGAGCTGTCTCCATTTGGGGGGATTTGCCATCCCTGAACATCACGGTTGGAGCTGCTTCAGGATCGTCCAAGTTGTGTTATAGCTTCATTGCTTTTCTTTTGCCTCAGGTGAACTGTGTGATGAGGTGATTAACCACTGTGTTCCTGATCTAAATCCATGCCAACATGAGTCCAAATGCGTTCCACTTGACAAAGGAACCAGGTAAGCGTGTGTGTATGTTGGTCTCCACACACTGGGCACACCCATCCATTGGCTTGACTAGGGTTGAACTGGCAGTGAGTTTGGGGTAAAAATCATCAAAATGAATGCAAACAGTGCCAGACGATATATACTTCAGACCAGACTTTTCTAGCTTTCTGTGGTTTCCTTGAAAATAATGGATGTACCCCCAGAGCAGAGAAATTACTCTGGAATAGAGCATGGCAAAGGGAGTACTTCTGGCAGAGTTACTGCAAAGTATCTTATCCTGCATTCGGAAACTAAGGACAGTTTCCTTATGTGTTCCTTAGGGCATCCATCAATTTAAGCAGCATAACAGGAGCCTTAACAGATGTAGCTCAGCTCTCCTCAGCCCATGCTGGCTCAGCATTTGAAGTCCAGTCTCCATTCTAACTACTGAGAAGGGAAAGATAAACTTGTGGCTAGAGTATAAAGCTGCAGGTCAGGAGTTTTCCATTGTATTCCCACTTCAGCTGTTGTCTTCCAGGATGGCTGGCAGTCTTGGGGTGCACTGGCAAAGGCCGGCCTTGACCGCATTGGGGCTCCTTTCCTCACACTTCCTTACCTGGGCAGCAGCAGAAAACAGCTGAACTGGATGGCTGTCACTCAGGAGCTGCCTTCTTCCATTGGCTACAGAGGCGAGCCTCGCTCGGCTCCTGTTAGATTTTGTGAAGTCTGTGCTTGCATTTGTGTATTGGGAATGACACTGACTGCTTCACAGGTGCAAAATAAAGCCTCCTGTTTTAAATGGCAGTAAAACATCTGGAGATTTGGGGGTTGGGGTGTTTTGAAAGGAGCATAGTAGCAGTATTCATCACTATTCTGAAGAGGGAATTTCAGAGCAATTTAGCAAATAGAGACAGTCAATTGAAAAGTCAAGTTCTATGGAAAGCTTGTCAAGAAAAGATCTTTGAATCAAAGAAGTGAGAAAGGAAGACAAATTAAGAGAGTTCAGTGCAATGTGAGCTGCATTCTGCACTTTCCCCTGAGGCTGTTTTCACAGCCGCAAGGCAATCCTGGGTGCTCACTGATTCCCTCCTGGGAGGGAGGGAGGGCTGGGATTTTGGCAAGAGATGCCCTGACCCAGCACACCCAGCGTGTTGCAAGGGAGACACAGTAGCTCTCTTTGGTCTACCTGGTAACTTGCAGTTGGGGTCAGATTGTGTCCTGCAAAGCAACCGGCATGTCAGAATAGTGTAAACTAATACACGGAGCATGTCAGGATAGTTAAAAGGAAGTGAACCAAAATTTTAGAGATGCTGGCTATCTCAAGGGCAGCTGAATCTGTGCTAGACTGTCAATCTTTACAACTCAAGACTTTTTTGGGGGTGAAAAACCTCCAGACAGAAATGTTTCCAATTCTTCAGGAAGATGGAACTATTACATGATTAGGACAGTTCCTGAAATGGTACGCAGGGGCTGGATAAGGAGGTGTGTACCGGTACATAAATAGTCTCTGATGTTCTTTCCAGCTTTCATTCCTAGTTAATCCATCATTCAGCTAATACAGTAGCTACATCGTGTTACGAGGCAAAGGCTTGTAACTCAAATTACCTTATGTTGCTAAGATATATGAATGGATGGAGACAGCTGTGGTCCTGAATGGTTTTACCCTTGCTGGAAGCATTTTCATACCTGCCACCCAAATAATTTGAGACAATAAGACACTTTTGCTTGCTTGCTTGCTTGCTAGAAAAGTGTTCTTCACGGTGAGGCCGTTAACCCTTGAGGGGAGCCTAAATAACTACTTGTAAGTATTTTCTACTACTGTTTGCTGTGTTATTCTTCCCGCTATTCATAGAATGCTACCCAAAAATCCAGAATTTCTGTACTACTTCTGTCCCATTTTGCTTTCTAGCAGGCCAGACATGAGAGCTGAAGGAGCCTGCCAAGCCTTGAACATAGATTTGTCCAAGTATTACTTTTTCTTTCATACTTTAGTTGCACCAAACCATTCAGAAACGGGCTAAGAGCCCCCAGCAACCCTTTTGCAGTGGTGTGTGGTTACTGTTGGGTCTCATTGAAAACAACCACCTCCAGTCCTGTGCTGTTGCTGATCCCTTGAGCAGTTTGATCTCCTGACCTGTGATGTACCATACATTTAGCACATAATGATTCAGTATAATGCCACATGCAGAATGAGTCAGGCTCATGCACCAGTCCTCTGCTCTGCTTACAGAGAAGGAGAATATTAATGGCAGGATTCAGGCTTGTTCCTGAGCTGACCATCCACTTGCCAGGTTTTGTGCCCTGGGCACGTGATTAGGACACACCAGTGAAGAATATCATAGTAGCAAGGACACCGGTCAAGCTGTCTGTCCTGCCTTCAGCTCTAGTTGGTCTGCAACTCTGCAGAGGGAGGAAAAGGTGACAAAGATAGGAAAAAAAATAGGAAGCCAAGTTATTGATATGGGGAGGGAGATTCCATTCTGGCCCTGCAATAGAAGCCATGATTCACGGCTTTAATACAGTAGACATTGAGTGCATGCAGATGCAAATCCCATCAGATAGGCCACCATTTTAAATACCACTAGACATGTTTTTAGGCTCTCTCTGATACTGGGAATGTTGCCATCACTACAAGGCTGTAGCAGAAAACAAGTTTTCAACTGTACTGGTGTCAGATGGTCACTGGGAAATGAGATAACTCATCTAATCATGCAAATTACTCTCTTACCAGGATTTGAATATGAAAGTTTCTTTGCCGCCTTCCTTACTGCATCATACTTTTACTGACACTCAGTCACTTGCTGGCACTACGTGGGATAAGGATGGAACTAACAAGCCATCATTCCCTGGCGGGGGAGACCTTGGGTTTCTAGGAGGAGGCTGGATGAGGCACTCATGTGGCTGAGTTTCTCACCTGCTGTACTCCAGGCATGCATCTTTTGGTAGCTTCAGCCTGGATGTGACACACTAAGAGCTCAGAGATGACTGACCCAAAAGGAATTCCATGTTTCTAAGGGGAAAGCCAAGCTTGGAAGCAAACTGGACAATTCCAGTGTGTGTTTGGCTGCACAGAGCTCTTTAGAGCTTTTTAGGCTAAAAATTGCAGGTGGCTTTCCTCATTTCCAGCCTCCACATCTTTACTGTGCTTTTGCTATAGAAGAAGAGTAGCTTTCTGTATGCCAGAAAACAAAACAAAACAAAAATCAAAAAAATACCATTTAACACAATGAAATGACTTCTAAAAAAACAACTTCAGGAAAGGAGCATGTTTTTCCATTCACTGTATTGATGTTGGAGCGTGATATAAATATACTTTATTATTCTAAAGCTTGGAATTATTACCTGACAGCTTAAAATGCTGATTTAATGCAGCCCTGCAGAGAAAAGTGGTGGTTCTGTCATTACTGAGATAGCCAATACACATCATAAAATTGATGCATGGCAGCCCTGAATAAGGAACTGCACATCGTTCATTATTACATCACTTTATATTAGGACTGCAGGGATCAATAAAAAGCAACAGGATTAAATGCTGCCAATTCCCCCCACAAAGTCTTTTGATTGACATTATTTGCTTGCAGGTGTGACTAAAATGTTGCCAAAAAATGTTGCCCGCTTCTTACGGTTTGGGAAGGAACACTTCTTGATTTTTGCTCTGTTTTGTCATCTGCGTTACGTTAATCGCAGTATTCCCTGAGCCACCAAGGTGTAAAAAAGCAATTCAGGCGTGCAGAGCTGGAACATCAACCATCCTGTGGCTGTGGAGGGTCATGATGGGGGCCTCTCCTGTAGGGAGGATGGAAAAAGAAAGTATATGCATCTACATAACATTATCCATCCTACAGCCCAAAGGGTAATAGGCTTGCCCTATTTCCTCCTTTTTTAGCCAGTCACAAGCCATGTTTTGAAATGGAGACTGAAGGTCACATTCTTCTCGGTGCTTGAGCTAGGTGGTTGCTGAAGCCCTGATGCTGTGGCAGCCATTCACTGGTCATTAGTGCACACAGGGCCTGCTGTTGCGCTCTGGCAAGTGTCACCCGGCTCGCTGCCTTTCCCTGATGAGCTGGGGATTGGCCAGGAGGCAAAACACACTGTCGCTCCGCACCAAATTCAGCACAATGACTGCTGCCTTGAAAGTGGAAATATCTTTCCTCATCAGCTGCCATGCGTCTAGTTCCTCTGAAGAGATTTTCCACAAGGAGCCTCCTCCTGCACTTACCCCACCAGGCTGCTGGCAAGGGAGGAGGAGGAGGCCAGCAGAATGGGTCAGTGGAGCAGTAGTTTCTCTCCTGATGCCGCCTCCCTCAACTTTATAATGTTTCTCCTCTTCCAGCTCTTGGTGGCAAGCATGCTGGCTCCAAGCAAGGGCCTCTAGCAGGAGCACAGACCTGTTTTTTATTGCTGAAGTTAACTGTAGCTCTTCCCTTGTTTTGGTTGAAGTGATACGCCTTTTGTTTTCCAGATGTGCAGTAACGTCCAGCTGGGAGGAGTAAAACGTGTTTTATGGACTAAAGCGTGTTCATGACTGAACATTGTCTACACTACAGAATCAAAAAGAGGCTGTTCAGTATTCCCAAAAGATCTGTTCCAAGTCAGAGACTTTGGGGTGTATTTTCTATTGTCAGGTTATAAACTTCTGCAAGGCTTGGAATAGAAATGCTGATGCAGCCTTTGTACAACAAACTTGAGAATTGTCTAACATAAAATAAAAGGCCAATGTCTGCAGGTTTGGGTGCATCCCACTGTGCTGCTCCTGTGGATGGCGTTACCCCATAGCAGCAGGTACACGCTTCACCTGAGTGTCACCACAGGAAAGGACAGGCTTCAGAGGCAATTTTCTGTGGTTGCAGGAACATTAGCTATGCCTTGCAAATGAACAGCAAACAGGTGGTCATCTCAAAACTGATGGTCTTTTTCTTTAAATTTGCTGACTTTTATGGGTTGCTTGCGGATTGCTTCCATTTGGAATACGGAACCTTACTGTGCTCTGTGTAGTTGCACAGGGCCAACCTCAGACACTCAGCAGCGTGCAGATATTGGCAAAATCACAGTCTGAGACATCAGAGCGACTGGCCTTGCAGAATATTGCCCTTTGAGTCTGTAAGGTTAGGGAAGACGTTGTCATCTTTAGCGTAACTGAGAGACCACTCTATGAGCACCTTTCGCCGCAGACTTGGCCGAGGAAAAGCGGTAGTATGGTATCGCTTTGCTCAGCTTGAATTTAAGCAAATTGCAGAACCTCAGCTGCAGACAGAGAGGAGGGACTTTGAGCATTTCTGATGGCAGGAACTGTGCTTGATGTTTCCAGGAATAATTGCTAACATCTTTCCATCTCAAATCAGATTGGTGCTAAGCTGCCTGTGTGTGCTATTGTTGTGAATGTTGAAACAAGCTATTAACGGCGATCTTCTTGTATTTCAGATGTGAGTGCTTGCCGGGTTACAGTGGAAAACACTGTGAAATTGATGATGATGACTGTGTGGGCCATAAGTGTCGCCATGGAGCTGTCTGCGTAGATGCAGTCAATGGCTACACCTGCGTCTGTCCTCAGGGTTTCAGGTATGTGAGTCAGCTCCTCCTCCGGACTGTCTTCTGTACACGGTGTTGGGGCACTTTCTTTAATTGCTTTCATCCTCAGAGCTAATCAGCCTCTAGGTACGGTATCAGTCTCTCATTTCTATGTGAATGGATGGCTCAGTGCTTCAAATCTTGTAGCTGAAGTAGGTCTTACTGAGTTAACTGAATACAGGGGGGTGACAATTCTTGCTCTGAAAACAGCAATTTGCCTTCTGTGCAGTGCTGTGTCAGTTTGCCTGCCTGCCCGCCCCAGACTTGGTAAAACACTAGGTAACTCACTCACATAAATTATACAGAGATAAACTCTGCATGTGCAAGAGTGAGCAAAGGATAATAAAACTACATATATGAACCCTCAGACCTGGCTGCAAGAAAACATGAGTCTGAAGATGTTGTTCCAGTGTCTCTGTGCCTGTTGGTGGATGGGCTCAGTACGATTTGGGCTGTAAATTTCCAGTCTCTGATTCTGACAGCGGCCAATATATCTGACTCCTGGAAATCTCTCTCTCTGTCAAAGATAAGTGTGCTGCTCCAAATGGATTCACTAATCATTGCCTGAGGCTGGATACTGGCTTTCTTCCAGCTAAACCTTTTCTGTGTTTGAAATACACACATGAGACAAAGAAGGAGCACCTAAAAAGATCAGTCTTGACAAAGCAGAAATTGCTTGAACACTTATAAATCATTTTCTCTGCTTTCTATCTGCAACTGTTTTCATTCTTCTTGCTTTCATCCTTGCTGGTTTTGGGGGTTTTTTCCCTCTCAACACACATTTTTATTGCAAAGCAGCCAGCCTTCCCTGAATAGGCATTGATATATAACATGATGTCAGCCCGTGGTTTCTCAGAATCAGACTTGTTATTTACAGAATATCAGACATCCACTGAATTTCAAATTCATAACCTTTTCTCCATGTTTCATTCTCTGCTTCAATCCCTTTGATGGCCTTAGGGATCTTGCGAATTGGTGACTGGTAAGAATAACAAGTGGCTGTCCCACAGTGGAATTGTAAATGCTCAATGTTACCTAATTGTTCAAGTTGAGAAATGGGATTGCAAAGCCGTATCTGGAGTCAAGGGTGACTCGAGCCTGTTGTCAGATGGTAGTGACTGGGACCAGACTTCTGCTGCAGGTCCCCTGATTTTTAAGGCATGTCAGTACTAGGCAGTGATGAATGTGAGGGTTTTTTTCCAGGAAGGCAGGGTCACAGTGTTTGGCAGATGTTTCGAGTTGTGACACAGTTATGCGGAGCAGCAGGGGTAGGTGGGAGACTGGTCTAGGTCCCTTCCTGTGTACCAAGCAGCTCTGCTGCTGCTTGGAGGTATTCAAAAAGCATGTAGACAGGGCACTTCAGGACATGGTTTAGTGGGCATGGTTGATGGTTGGACTCGATGATCTTAAAGGTCTATTCCAACCTAAATGATTCTATGATTCTACTGGCAATTTAGGCAGTGCCCTGGGTTGGCTGAGCTCACACCAGGGACTTCCAAGAGCAGAACCTGGAACAGCCCAGCCTGCTCCCTTGCTTAAAGAAGGGGGTTTCATTCCACTAAAAGTCCTCCAAGAGAGGAAACATCTTTCTACACAACGCTCCAAAACTCAACTACTGGCTTAGACAGCACTTCATAGCCCAAGGTAGACTTGGGCAAGCAAAGTAATCCTGCTGCCTGTCAACAGCAGAGCCAGGATTAACTTGAGGTCTCCTGTTTGCTTTCTTTTTTTCACAGTAGTCCACACCAGCTCCCTAAATTTCCTGTGCAAGATGCAAAGGAGCAAGGGTCTTTCAGGAGAAAAACATCACAGTGGGCACTAACAGGCTCACTGTGCCAAGGCGGAGCAAGCTGAAGCCCCTTGTGTTCTCCGACCAGAATAGTCCCTGATCTTGTTTGATTTCAGGATTAAAATTCTGCTAACAAAATATGATCTGCTCATTATTCTTTTCATGACTCCAGCCTTCCGTAGTTTAAAGGCCTGCTGCTCTGACGGAGGTTCTGATTTTTATTTTTTCCCCCTGTTAAGATTGCAATTGCAAAGGTGATGATTGATCGAGTTCAGCCTTCTGATGTTCAGGGTTATAGACTCAACTGTTCACGAAGTGTGCCTCAGGCGCTGGGCTGTGCGGCAAGGAGATAACTTTGCAAGTATTTGAAGGCTGCAAGTGTTGATGAAAAGGAGAGAACACAAAGGGTGGTCTGACGAAGGTAACTAGGATACCTAAGATGATGATTAATAAAGGTTTTGGCTAAGTATCAGGAATTATTTCCCAGCAGTGAGTTTGCAGAGTGACCTCCCAGTTGCCTGGAGCTTATGCAGTTGTAACAAATGCATAGCCCTATAACAACTTTATGGTTGTTCACTATGCTGTATGTCAGAGCCACTTGGAGTCACACAATAATAAGGACATTAAAACTTAGATCCTTGCACAATTGAACAAATGGCACTGCAGTAGTTCTTAACAATGTAGGGCCTCATATGCACAATGACACATCTCTGATGACAGCGCCAAAAAGCAACAGTACCAACATGCACACACCTGTGTTCCCATCTCAGCATCTCCAATTCACTGTTCATGTGTAGTTGGGCTCCATGCAGCACCTCTCCTGCTCACTCAGCAACCTTTTCCAATTTCATAATACACTTCCTTCCTGAAAAGTTTTCAGTGTTTTCTTCCCCAAAATAACATTTTTTTACCCCCTGCAGATGAAAACAATTTTGAGAATTTGTGAGCGCCATTGGATAAAACCTAACTTATCAAACCTTCCCTCTAGCAATCAGCCTCACAGTGGTGGTGTCCTGATAAATGTTGCTCTAGTGGGGACGCACACATTAAGGCTGCTGAGCTCAGTAGAAAGCACTGTTCCTCCATTGTGTAGATGCTTCAGTGTTCCCCACTGGGATGGTTTGCTGCAAGAAACTCAGCAGTGATTATTTGAATAAATGAGATCGTACCAGGCAGAATGGTCTTGGCCAAGCTATGCAAGTCAGGCTGTGCTCCAGATTCCACTGCCAGGAAAATAAATAGTATTAATTATTTCTAAAAATGTATTTTTAAAAATATTTTAAAATAAAAAAAGAAAAGGCCTTGACAGACGCTGTTGCTAATGTAACTTCTAGATGCCAGTAGCAGGACAGCTGCACTTGTAAAGCCACCCACTGAAGGGGTTACGCAGCAAGGAAGGGTTGTGCAGCAGCCATACCAGGAGCTCAGGAGATCTCTCAGAGCAGCACCAAGCACAGACACACTGGCTTCTTGCAACATTTGCTTTCTGTTAGTGGAGGCTGTGGTGGGTCGCATAGATTTATTATAATTTTTAACTTCCATGAAATTAGAATTATATACACTGACTTTCCTTCTGCTTTCTACTTGTTGCTCACAGACAAAACAAAATGATTGGCATTAGGTAGAACAAAGCTAATGGGCTGGGTTAGCAGTGCTCCTTTCTGCTAGTCACCTCTGGAAAACAATTACACCTGACATCAGGCCAGGGGTGACAGCCATCTGTGGCGCTGACCCTAGTTTGATCCCATGGCTGGCTCTCCTGACGTGTTTGCCAGCCAGCCACAAAGCTGTGCACTGGAGGGAGAGATCACACACTTCATGAATCAAGGCTTTGAACAGCAAAGTGCTTCAATCGGACAGTCCACTTTAGTGCCTGGCTAGCAATGAGGACGTGGCCCTGATGTGTCCTCAGCTCATCAACTCTGGCTGGGTCCGACTGCTGTGCTGACAGGCAGCGACTACAGTAACTACCTCAAATTGGCAAGAGTTGCTTTCTGTCTATCTGTCTTCCCACGAGGTTGTTGCTATTTTTTTTTAATATTCCCTTGTTTTCTTGGAAAGGGGAATCCAAACCATCTCTTGCTGAGTGGTGCTATGCCCCCTGAGGTGCTGTGCCCACCCTCCAGGAATGGGGTGGCCTGTGGGGGTTTGCCAAGAAGCTGCAGCAAAGGGTCTCGCTCAGGAAGAAAAAGTCTCTTAGTCTGCAACAAATTCATAGTTTAGGTTTGTTCACAAAGAAATGTTCCCAAGAGCAAATTTGCTTTGAGAAACATAGCAGGCTGAGCAAAGACAGCCATTTCCCATTGTGGTGGGTTGACCCTGGCTGGATGCCAGGTGCCCACCAAAGCCATTCTATCACTGCCCTCCTCAGCTGGACAGGGGAGAGAAAAAATAACAAAAGGCTCACGCATTGAGATAAGGACAGGGAGAGATCACTCGCCAATTACCATCACAAGCAAACAGACTTGACTTAGGGAAACTAGTTTAATTTATTACCAACCGAATCAGAGTAGGATAATGAGAAATAAAACCAAATCTTAAAACACCTCCCCCCCGCCCCCTCCCTTCTTCCCAGGCTTAACTTTTCTTCTGATTTTCTCTACCTCCTCCTCCAGGAGCACAGGGGGATGGGGAGTGGGGTTACAGTCAGTTCATTACACGTCGTTTCTGCTGCTCCTTCCTCCTCAGGGGCAGGACTCATCACACTCATCCCCTGCTCCAGCGTGGGATCCCTCCCACGGGAGAGAGTGCTCCACAAACTTCTCCAATGTGAGTCCTTCCCACAGGCTGCAGTTCTTCATGAACTGCTCCAGCGTGGGTCCCTTCCCCGGGCTGCAGTCCTTCAGGCACACACTGCTCCAGCATGAGTCCCCCACGGGGTCACAAGTCCTGCCAGAAAACCTGCTCCAGGGTGGGCTCCTCTCTCCACGGGGCCACAGGTCCTGCCGGGAGCCTGCTCCAGCGCGGGCTTTCCACAGTGTCACAGCCTCCTTCGGGCACCCACCTGCTCCAGTGTGGGGTCCTCCCCGGGCTGCAGGTGGATATCTGCTCCACTGTGGACCTCCATGGGCTGCAGTGGGACAGCCTGCCTCACCATGGTCTTCCCCACGGGCTGCAGGGGAATCTCTGCTACGGCGCCTGGAGCACCTCCTCCCCCTCCTTCTTCACTGACCTTGGGGCCTGCAGGGCTGTTTCTCTCACATCTTCTCACTCTTCTTTTCTGCTGCAGTTTCTGTTGTGCAGCTTTTTTCTCCCATCTTAACTCTGTTATCCCAGAGACGCTACCACCATTGCTGATGGGCTCGGCCTTGGCCAGCAGCGGGTCTGTCTCGGAGCTGGCTGGCATTGGCTCTGTTGGACATAGGGGAAGCTTCTAGCAGCTTCTCACAGAAGCCACCCCTGTAGCCCCCCCACTGCCAGCCTGGCCACACAAACCCAATACACCCATTGCAGTTATTCCCCCACGCTGTGCTGCCTGCCATGCTCCCCTTTCCACTGCTGCCCACCGTACTGACCCTGTACATCTCCTCCACATACTCCTTGGAGCAAAGTAAATGTGGTTTATTGATTGCCAGCTGTATTGCCTGCCAGACTACACTTTTGAGATACATTTGTCTAAATGAATAGATTGGCTTGTCCCTATGCAAGATTATGCTCTTCTGATAGAGGATATTGACCACTTTGCTGATGGGGAGCAGTTTGCTCCCCCGCCCCGAATGCTGATAGTATTAGCAGCCTATGACTGTGCCCACTTACAGCACTGTCACCCGGGCAGTGAGGGAAGATAAGGGGTCCCTGTTAGCCACAGCTCCCTGCCCCTTAGAGCAGTGAGGTAGTGATGGGACAGGCTTGGGGAGGCTGGCTGTGAAATATCACTCCGTCCTCGTGGTGAATAAAGGAAGTTTAGGGCAACGCAATGAGGAATGTGTTGAAAAGCAATTTATCCTGAAAAGTACCCAGTGGTGGTTCTGGCTGAGAAGGAAACATCTGTGTGTTTGTGTACAGGAGCACAGCCAAGCCTGCGTGACACCAGGGCTGGAGCGGGACAGTCCCTGCTGGGTGTGCTCACAGGGCAGCGGCGAGAGGCCAGCGCAGCACTCTGCTTTAGGCCTTGGAAATCCCCAGCAGTGGTTTTCACCCTCCTCATGCTTATTCCTGTGGAATGGATTTTTGTTTGCCATACCCACATCACCACGTACAAGGCCAACGTACAAATTTGGGCAAAGTTAGGAAGCTGGTTAGGGTATTCCATGCTGTGTAGCAGCTGTGGTTAAAGGAGAGCTTTTCTGGCCTTATCCCAGGTGCAAATCCCAAATGTTTGCATCTTTCAAGGCATTCTTCAAGCTTGCCTTTTGTAAAAGTAGTCATGTAAAACCCTGTGTCTCTTCTCTCAGACATGATAGAAAAGCAGAGCAAGTCCATTGCTTTTGATGCAGTTCAGGATTTAGCCCATACATACTTTGTTGGGTGTTCCTCTCTCTTTCGTGTTTCCCAGAGACAGACTAGGGAGTGGTGTGTGTTGGGAGAACGGGGACAGGGCGAGGTTTGGGCTCTCATTCCGTACAGCGCTAAAGATAGAGCTGTGGTACTCTGTGCAAAATTCCACATGAGAAAATGTAAAAAGGAAAGCGGTCATCTCCATTTCCTCCTGTTACAGAGGCAGCAGGTTCTGGTCTCTGTGGCTAAGCAAGATTGGTCTTGAGTATGTTGTGGCTGTTTTATTTGCTGTTCTTGCACATCTTGTATTGGTACTATTTACTGCAGGGTAATGGCTTGGGTTTCTATTCTAATTGTATCTAGGAAGGCTGCCTAGAAGTTCACTGAGCTTCCGCGTCTCACCTGCTTTACTGGAGAGGAGTGAGGGTTTGGGGTTTGTTTTTTTTCTCTTTGCTTTTGTAAGAGTGCTATTATTCCACAAAGTGCTCACTGAATGGCAGGAAATTCCTGGTGAGACAAGTGGAATTCCACTGTTCCAGGACTGAGCTTATGGGTTATTCACTGCATGAATGGGCCTGCCACAGTCCTCTCCTGGAAAGCTTTCTGCCGCCCTGCTGACGAATGCTGTGTAACACAGAGACATGGTGCAGGAGCCTGAGCCCACAGCTCTTGCTGCAGCTACCCCTCCCGCATCCCCCACAACACAGCCTGATGCACCCTCCCTACTCACCAACTACCAGTTTTTCATCATTTTACTGCCTACACATCTTCAAGCAGTCACAGAACTCGACGCAAAGAGTTTATTTTCTCTCATTAGGACAGAAAGGGTTTGTTGGGTTTGGACAGTGGCTGTAATGAGAAATTTAGGCTATAGGTGCAGGGGCGTACCATGTGCAGCCAGCCAGAGAGCCTGGTCCAGTCCCTTTGCCGTACCCATTGATTGCGCAGGCCCAGTGGGTGTACTGGGCAGAGATTTTTCATTTACTTTTTGCAGTTTAGTCTGACACGTGACATCGCTTGAAAGATGACTGCAGCTTTTTGCACTTTCTCCATTTTCTCTGCTCCTTCTACGCTGGTGTCGGTATTTTGGTGTAGCTGAGTCATTCCAGCAAATAACCCGCGAAGCGTGCAGCCATGCCGAATCCAGGAAGGCAGCCTGGGGACTGAGCCATTGCTGCTCCTGGGCGATGTGGCCCAAGCCTCAGAGGTCAGAGGTTCCTACATGTGGATTTTGCTCAGCCTCTCATATAGTTAAGACTGAACCACAGCGCTTTCCTCCAGATCTGAATATGATTCGAGTTCACCAGTACCCAGATCTGGCATTTGGTTTTCAGCGACCTCTGATTCTGGGGGAGCTTCCTTTCCTTTGCATTTTTCTGATCCAGGATGTTGCCAACCACAAACGCAGCTGAAATAAAGTTAATGATCCTGATGCTGTTGGAAACAACCAATTCAGGGAAGCTGCCCAGTAAATAGTGTGGTATCAGTGCATTGCTTCTGATTCTTTTTAGCAGTTGCCCATCTGTTGATGATGCACTCTCTGATACACAGTAAACCAAGTGAGGAGGCTGTAAAAAACACTAAAAATAGAGGATTTTCCGCTTGCTTGCCACTTACAACAGCATAGGTGACTCAAATCACAAAGCCTAGGATGGGGAAATCTCCGGTTTGGGCTTAAAAGGCTCCCAGTTTTTGCCGGGACCCTCTGCACGGCACAACATAGGTTGGAAGCTCTTTTAGACAGACTGCTGTACCTTGCAGAGCTAAATAACCGGTGTAAAGTGCGATACAAATTGCTTTCAGTATTTGAGCTGGCTCGTTCACACCCAGCATGGGGATTTCTGTACAGCACTGTGCTGTACAGCTTTCACACAGTAAAGCAGGCACATGGCAGCTGAATCTTGGAGTCGCTATACCACAGTAGTAGTATAATGTTAGCATCTGAAAATGTTTCCTTCCTTAAAAAACAAAGGTGATGATAATTGAGCGTGCTTTTTCTTTTCTTTACCTTCTATAGTGGACTTTTCTGTGAAACTCAAAAACAAAGGTGATAATTGAGTGTGCTTTTTCTTTCCTTTACCTTCTACAGTGGACTTTTCTGTGAAACTCCTCCACCGATGGTTCTTCTCCAGACCAGCCCATGTGATAACTATGAATGCCAGAATGGGGCCCAGTGCATCGTCGTGCACCATGAGCCCGTCTGCCGCTGCCTTGCTGGCTTCGCTGGGCAGAAATGCGAGAAGCTCATCACAGTCAACTTTGTTGGGAAGGATTCCTATGTGGAGCTGCCATCAGCCAAAATTCGCCCTCAGGCAAACATCTCCCTCCAGGTATGTCACGCAGAACATCAGTGCCAGCCCAGTGCTCTTCTAAGCAATAGTACATATAGGTGTATATATTTTTTCATTCTGAAGGAACAGGGTCTGTTGGCCAAGATGCTGACAAAGTTAGAGTCAACTTGTGAGCCAGCTGTCTGCTCTAAAATTACTGAAACGTTAAGGAGCAACTAAGGCACTGCTGTATCTTTGTGGACACATATCCAGAATCTCACCACTCTCTTATTCCCAGATTGGGAAGGTAACTAGAGATGATTCAGGAAACCTCCCTGTCTTCTTACTAATTTACAGCATTGTGTTTTATCCTGTAGTAATTAGTGCTTCATATTAAAAGAGGCTGCTCTAAATGGCCTTTCCAGACAATATTTTGCTTGTTCTTTTACTGTGCACATTCAGTAGATAAAAGGCTTGGGATTTTGTTATAGTCCTGTAGTTACACCTAAATTTGTTTTGAGGTCTAAGGTTCAGAAGACCATGGAAAATAGATACCAAGGGTGCCATGCCACTGCTGTCATCTTTGTGGTTGTGAATCAAAGCTCTTTTGGATACTTAGTCCAATATGATATTTAACTGATTTGGAAGTTATTTGCAGTCACAATCTAGNCCCCCACCAATATCCCAAAGTAAATGGGGGAATAATTTCTCGGTTTACATGTTTTCTAATAAACAAGATGTGTGGAGCACATATATGACATGATACATCTCTTTCTTGGGCCACTGATTGTTAATCTGGACTATTTCTATGCTAGATTCACCCTCCAAATGAAACGTAATATTTCAAAAGATGTGAGAAGAAAAATCATCCCTGCATCTTTATTTTATTGCATTTATTTTCTCAGTTTGAAAAGACTGTATTCCACAGTTGGAAATCATATTGTAGACTTACTTGATAGAGTTTGGTTGTAATTAAAATACCAATGTCAAGACATGGGAAAGAGGACCGAATTTCCACATTAGGAATAGATTTTTGAAGGGTGGTTCCTGCAAAGTTTATTCTAATGAAAAAATTCCGTAATTAATATTTATCTTGTCTTTAATAGCTTAAGTATATAGTTCATATGAAAATGAAGCTGATTCATTTATACTTGAAATTCCAGTTTTTCTTCAAAATCCCCTTTTATTTAATATCAGAAAAGAGATTCTAAAATATGGGCACTCTAGAATATGGCTCCCTGAAGGCTCCAAATGCTATAGGTCAACTTTAAAGCTGAAAATCTGGACATTGTCTTCTTCAGTGTACAAAACAAATTATATCAGCCATAGCTTGAAGAATAAAACTGATTATCACAGAAAGCACATGCAGATGACGTTCTCACTGCTTGTTTCCCAGGCTGAATATTATTCTTGTATCCAGTAATTAATCACTAGTGAATTAAAATTAGAATACAACATTGAGTTATTAAGAACAGATAGAGGAAGTCGTATTAAAAAGTGCTCAAGAAAAAAAAATCTTTTACAGGCAAAAAAATAGTATTTAAATATATATAAATGCAAACAGATTTTTAAATTTACTGTTCACTTTGGGCATTTAACAGCCATTGTAAAAAAATAAGAAAGAAATCTCAAGAAATATGCACTGTGAAAATAACAGGCAGGTTGTATGCAAAAATCCCATTTTTACTCTTTTCTTTCTTTTTTTCTTTGGTACCATAGGGATATTTGAGGGCTGGAGGCTGGGAAAGCAGAGTCCTTGCTTTTTGATTCAGTGTTTAAATCTTTTTTTCTTGATGTACATCAAAGCTAGAGGGACGAGGGCTACTCTATTCTTTCTGACTCTCTAAATGTCCCATTTGAAATCAGCATGACTTGCTAGTAACTTGGATTGAGGGAGTAACTTATGGCTATGCTAGACGTGGGGACAGGTCCTTCTTTCCTTCCTCGTGTTCATAGAAAGTCTGTGAACAGATCAGCGCCTGCTGAAATTTGTTTGCTTGTAATTGCGACATGCTCCTCCTACTGCCAGAGTTGATTTTCTAAACGTCCACTTCAAGCTGGGGTAGTAGCTGAGAAATAAATACATGTGTGGCCAAAAATACAGCAACAGTCTGTTGACAGGGATCAAGTAAATTGCAGCTTTCACCTCCCGAAAACTAGTTCTCATTTGAAACAAAGGAGCCATCCCTTAGTGGGAGGCCAACCTGTTTGTATACGAGCCCACTCAATGTCACCAAGACATTTTTATGTCTCATGGCTCTTGCTCTCATTGTTGCTCATATATATATATGATCTATTAAATCATATCTGAATTGCATATATGATTTTAGTATGATTTTTAATATAGCTTTATATCTTTTTTAATCCTTCTCAAGCAACTTTACCTGGTTATTAATGTTTCACAGGTAGCAACGGACAAGGACAACGGCATCTTATTATACAAAGGAGACAATGATCCTTTGGCTCTGGAGTTGTACCAAGGACACGTGAGGCTCATCTATGACACGATGAATTCTCCACCCACCACAGTATACAGGTAAATAGCTAAGCTTTACCAAGATAGTTGATCTCAAAAAAAGATGGAGAGGTAGGATTTTTCCAAGAAATGTGCATGGGAGAAGAACCTTTTATTTTACTTCACTGTATCCCTTTTATGTACGTAATTAGATAAGAAAATCAGAATAAAGGCTTTGCTAGATGCTGCACGGTTAAAAATTGGCATTTATTGGCAATACCAGTGATACTGTGTCCTACTGTGATTGCAGAAAAACGTTGTGTTTTCTCATCTACTGTAAAGAGGTAGTTTCTGGTGAATGTTGTCCTTGAAATAGTTCCAAATAATCAGTTTCTTTGATGTTGATATTTAGCATTAATTTACAGTACCAAGACACAACAGTGACTGTGCAATTGCAGGATTAGACTGTGCCAAATAGGAGAAGGGCTGAATTCCTCTACAAGGTGAATATTTTAAGAAGAACTCTTACCTATGTCGGTAGTAACTACACAAACCATGGAAAAGCACAAATTACAGAGGTAAATTGTAGGGCAATTTGACCTTCAGACACTTGACTTTTCAGGATACCAAACCCACAAGTTTTATTCATTAGTCACAAGAAAGAAAAGCAAATGTAAAAGTGAAACCCATGCGCAGAGGTGTTTCCCTAGGAAAGAGAGATGTGCTGCTCCTGTCTCCCACTGTTCCTTTAGCAGCCCTCTCTCGGGGGTTAACTCCCTTCTGATTATTTTTAAGCCCTGTTGCTCCAGTTTGTTCTGTGTAAACATACAGTTGTGACCACATAGAGCCCGTTCGGGTTCAGTGCAGTTTAATGGCATCGTGCATGCAGAGGAGCTGGACTTCCCAGCCCACCTCACTCTTTAAGGAAGAGCATCCTATTAGAGCAAGTGAAAGGATGCCACCGAGTATCGCTAGCCACGACGGGCCTCGTATTTTTTCTGGAAAGTTTTCTCAGCACTTGATGAAACTCCAGTCTTCCAGGAGCATGGCAGCTGTGCAGAGCTTTCTTTAGGGGGAATGGCGACTTGTTTAAGAAAATGAGAAAATTCTTTCTGTGTAAAAGCAGATTGGCTAATACCACTGCAGGGATGTCAAGAGGAAGAGCAAAGGCTTGTCCACTGTAGGAATGAAGAATGTAGTTTGTTAGTGATTTCCACCAGCTGGATAGGTGTGAAAAACTTCTCTGTGTGTGGCTGCTAATCCTAATTGATTTCACGTTAGAGCAAAGCTGAAGCTGTTAAACAGTTTTATGCCACTAATTAGAACATAGGGAAAAGCTCATTATGTGTGGGCAGCACGGGGGTGGGGTAGGGGAGTGACAGATCGGTGTGGATGCTTGCTCTCTGTTGTCAAGGGCAGAGTGGTGTAGTGACAAGAGCTGTTGCCACCATCACAACACCACTTTGTGGATCTGCTGCCTTCTGGCAAAGTTGCCAGAGAAGGCGAGTGGTAGTGCCCTCGTTATTCCTGTGCCCTTCATATTGATCAAGGAGGAGGTCTCCATTCAGACTGACACCTCATTACCATAAGATTAATGGCCCGTTCCCTACATTTTGTACTGTGTGATCTGTTGAGATGGGAAAGAAGCTGCTTAATACGATGCCCTTTCTGAAATGTCACTCTAATCTTTTATTAGTTTAAGGAGTGGAGCAAAATGGGATTAGCATGGAGCTTGATGAGAAAAGATTAGGTTGATTGAGAAAACCTGCAGCTAAAGAATGTCAAAAAGGGCCTCTAAATAGATTAAAAGACTTGTTTTGCTTAAGGGCTGAGGAAGGGGGAGGAAACCTGCTTTTCTCCTTACAATCATAGGATTGAAGGGTAGCAGGTATGAGTGGATCTGGTTTGACCTCCCTATATAGCCTGTTTGACTTTTAGCTACGGCATAAACTCTGTTTGGCTAACACGTGACTTCCAGCTTGGCACTGAGTTTTGACAGGAAAACACCAAATAATGGCAAATCCTGCATTTCCTTTAGCAGTTTGGACAATGGTCAATCATTTCCGTTATTCAGGCATTGGCCATAATTTCTACGTTGTGTCGCTAACACCTTCTGGGTGTTTTAGAGGCTTTCTCCAGGGAAATGCAAGTCCTTTTATACCTGGTACTGGCTCCCATGAGTTTATCTGTACTTTTAATTGCGTCATCTCCTAACTTGCATTTTGATGAAATAAACAGCTGCTTCGGTGTGATGAATTTTACTTAAACCCTAAGAATTTGGGGAACTCTTTTCTGCAACTTCTACAATTTTTCATTAAAAATAAGGTTACTAGGAGAACCTGAAACATTAAAATCTTAGCATTACCATTGGTAAAACACTTTGCCTTTTCTGTTGGCTACTCCTTGCTGTGTTGATTAGATGCCTCATTTAAATCTCAATCTCAGCACAAGTAGACTGTTTGCCCTTGAGAAGCTCTGTTGAAAGACTATTAGATTCATATTCGTGGGCATATCAGGTGCTGCTATCCTCCAGAGGGTTCTGCTTCTGGGAAGAGATGAGCAGTGCTTTGGCTCTTGTTTTTCCTCAGAAGAGTCTGCCAAAAGAGGAAGCGGCCTTAAAATACTGCCTGGTGGGAACTGTGCCAGCTACAGCTGCAAGAAATCCATAACTGACCTGGTCCTGTGCTGTAACTGAGATGTTTTGCTGGCTATTTCAGGTACTCCCATGATGGGATGTGGGAAGTCATTGGTGAGCCACATTATCTGCAATTCTTCTTGAGACTCTCCATGATAAGATTTATTAATAGTACTTAAGAACAGTAAAATAGCGAAGTACTTGGCTAAATACAGGTAATATCCTGTAGGGATAAGATAAAACCTGTTGTCAGACAGGTTGGGAGGCCAGCAGTGAGTAAGGCATACTTCGTGGTAGTGTTCAGTAGCATTTAGCAGAAGGGTGCTGGAAGGATGAAGTACGCAACGTGTTACATTGCAAAACTCTCCCCAAGCTCCTCGGTATACAGCCAGGATGAAGGTTCGTACCAGACATGTGGGGTGTGTGCTCTGAACTTGCTGTTGTAGTGTCTTCTGTGGGTGGCCTCACTTGGCAAAACTGTTCTAGGAGATTGAGGGCAGGGATGTGGCATAATAGCGGATTGCAGGCATGCCAGGAAAGAGCAATTCGTTTTAGCTACTCTGTGAAGGCAGGTTGTCTCTGGCTATGGGAGTGGACCTGTTCCTGTATCTTAGTTGCTACTTTGGGCATATTTAAGTAGAACTGCAGTCCAAAGTTAGTTTGGAAAAGCCCAAGATTAACTCGCTGTACATTCAGTTTTGCTTTACATGTATTCGTTCCTATGGTATGTTTGGATAGAAAGGTTAAAGTTGACATTGGACTTTTCTTTCCATCTAGTCAGATAAAGGTCAACAAATGTCCAATGGAAAAGACTACCTAAAATACATTGTCATTTATCATCAGGTTAGAAAGAAATACAAGTTAATGCATGAATATGCAGTGATTGAACTTGCCCTTTAAAAAGAAAAGCTGACTGGTCTGTTATTGGAACTCCTCACTTGTAAGCTGCAAAATAATGGTTTCCTGGACGTCACAGTAAACATCTTCTAGAGGATCCATTTTTGAAGTAGGATTCCTATTTGTTGTTTCTTTTATTCTATTTAATTATTCCATAGATGCATAAGTGAGAACAGAAATCTGTTCCTGAACGCTTTATTGACCTCCTGGTTTCTGCACTGGTGAGAGTTACTCTTCCATGCCATGACGGTACTTAGTACTGAGCCAACAGTGAGTTCTTCAAATAAAGTAAATCTTTTACACAGATACCTTACCTTAATTTCAAGATACCAGCTGATGAGGAATGTGCTGCTTTTATTTACTACCATGCTCCAATTGTTAAAAGTTTGAATTAACAAAGAGCACGTAATCCTGCAGTTTCAGCATTCAGCCATTGATACTGGTGTCTGTTTAACTGTATTCTACAGGGAGAGCTTCCTATTTTCAGTCTTTTTTCCTGCGTCTGTTCCTTGAACCGGACATAAGACCTTACTTGTATTTTTTTTTTTTCTGATGGGTTTTATGCCATTACACAGTCATATTGATTCTGATGCTAAATTAATCCTTCCCAATAAAAATGGAAAATAGAAATGTGACACAAACTACTGATGTAATTACCCCCAGAGTTCCCAGATTGCCATGTTGCATACAGCCTGTCATATCTGGTAAAGAGCAAAATGCAGACATCATTGGTGTAAAATCATATGTTTTCATGCAGGCTTCCTGACAGCAGTGAAAAAGGAGGCAGTTAGGAAAACAAGAGAATTAATTGAATTTGTCTTTCTGCAGGGCCTACACTCAAATTTCATTATAATTTCTTTTAAAAGTGTCCTTGCATAATCTGTTTTCAAAAATGCTACATCATTAAAAATATTTCTTACAGATTGTGTCATGCAGTTCTCATGCTCCGGCTAATTCTTACATAGCATAGGTGGATGTTCTTGTGGTTAAAGCAAAAGGCCTGAAATAAGGGAGCTTAAATTCTTACCGTACCTGCCTCATATGCGATGACTGTGGGATGACAAATTAAATGTGGTTCTCTGTGCACCAAAAGTACAGAAATGCACAAAAACTGGAAAAAGTGCTTCAGAACTGTGCTACGGGTCTCCGGAGGGTGAGATTCCTTCTCTCTTCTCCCTCCAGGCTGTGGAGCAGCACAAGGCTCTTACTCCGGCAGCATCTGCAAACTGCCCATGCCGTCCCACGTCACTCAGCCGCTGCCCGTGGCGGCTGGAGCGCGGGGAGCAGCCCGTGTAGCTCCCGGCACTCGTTGTCCAGCAACAGGTTCTTGGCCATGCCACTCCTTAACTGAACTTGGTAGTACTCAAGGACTTTGGTCCTCTACTCAGATTTCATAGACTTTTTCTCCACTCTTCTGCTGCTGAGGCTGAACAGTTGCTTTGGCGATGGAAACCCTTCCTCATCTTCCAAAGATTAAGGAGATGGGATTTTTGTGTGATCGCCTCTCTTTGGCTGCAATTGCTTATCTGCAAAAAAGCCTAGGAGGCTTCACTATTAATTCACTGCCTCCTAGGGAGGCATGTGCTGGAGGAGTGAAAGCATTAATTATTCTTAGGATCATTATTAGAGCTTGTCAAACCCAGTTTTTACCAGAAGTGTCTTTGCAGAGCTCACTGCATGACTGGTCCTTTTCTTCCTAATACCTTCATAGCCTGCAGCTTGTGCTGTGCCTGTCCCTGGCGGGATTCCTGTTTGATACTTCTGGATGGTCTCTAAATAGACTGTTTTTCAGAGATTTCTATGAGACATCACTGAGCTCTTAACAATTCTGCATATTTGCAATTCATTTTATTCTCTCTATCACACGCTCTTATTTTTTCAGGTACTCCTTAGGGATTTTGCTTCAAATATAATGAAAGAAACCAGTATTAATGGCTGACCTGCACAGTAAAAGTTGTAAAATTTGAATGTACTTATACATCTTGCATGAGCCAAGGCAAAGGACAGATGAATTATTTTTTGCCTTTAAAAGGGGCTCTGGTGTATTTAAAGGGGACAAAAAAGACAAGTGTGTGAGTTCTTGCCAAACTACAAACATTGCATTTCCCTAGTTTTTCTTGGATTTTTGTGTAATAGGACAGTGAAAATGTAAGGCCAAGACCTTAAAATACCATCTAACTTTTATCATTAGGTTCGGAATCAAATATTTGCTTTCATGAAATTCAGAAACTTTCTTCTGCTGAGATGAAGCTTAAGAAGGGTAAAGTTTTGTCCTTCAGGCTGCCTGAGGACTTCGCAGGCAAAATCTTGTTAAGCTGAATTACTTTTTTTTCTTTGTAAATCTCTTCAGTGTTTCTTGCAAGATGGTTTCTCATCTCTCCTCTCTCTCCTCGCCTCCACCCAGTTCATTCTCTTCAGTGTAATATCCAAGTACCCAGAAACACTGTGCTGCAGACCCACAGCTTTATTTCTAACCTTTATTTCTACACATATGTGTAAGGTGTTTCAGAGTGAGATGTTTTATCAGAAGAAGGCAAAGCCTTTCACAAAGCAAGTCGGCATTGGCGTGTCTGTGTACCAGGTATGGGAAGTTAGGAATAGATCATCTAAAGCCGCTTGCCCTGTGGTAGTGACAGAAATAGAAGTTACATTCTCTGAGTCCCAGGTCGCCTTCTGCAGGGCCCAAAATCTGGGGCTATCAGTGTAAGTTGCACTCAGATGTCCCCTGTCAACAGAGGTCGGGCTGCACCAGTACCCACGGATGCTGCCAGCATGCACGGGCTGCTAACTTGCCCGAAGACGCATGACTTGAGGCAGGCGCGTGCTTGGTTTTGTCTTCCCCTCAGCACTCACCACTGAACTTTGGAGAACTTATGCCACAGTCTGTGAAAGCAATAAACTCAGTAGCTGCTCCTCTGCCACAAAGGGTTTCATGCCATTTTAACTCATTCTTTGAAAAAACTTGTATTATGACCACTTGAACTCAAAGCCGAGATGTTACTTGTATCCTTTTGATTAGGAATGTGGCCATCTACACCATCACTGTCACCTTCATCGTTGTTTTTTTAAAAAATCAGAACACTGCTGCAGACCCAAATCAACTTCAAGCTGGTGGCAGAAGACAGTCCTCCTCCTCCTCCCAAATGACTTCTTAAGCAGACTGTGCTGGCTTTAATGCATAAACAACAAACAAGCAAATTGTCAGTGGTCTGCGTGTTTTGTTAAGCAAATTGATTTGATGTTGTTCCTAAACCAGACACCCATAAGCTGGTCTGTACCCTGTTACTTCAGTCACTGCGTACCTGTCCTCTGCACGGCTCCACCGGTACTTCCCGGCAGCTCTCTCCCAGCTGAAGGGGACAGGAGGGAAGCCGGACCAGATATGCTCTGTCCATCCCCACGGGTTGCTTTGTTGATCAGCAGCCTTTTAGGAAGAGTTATGCAAAACAGCAGAGCGTGGTACACACATGTACATATAACTTCAGTACAATAACGTTACAATGCTGATTTCTTTCAGCACAGAATAATAAAAATGTACTGAAGTCAGCAAGATGCCAATATTAATCCCAAGAAGAAATGAGAGGTGATGAGAGAGAGATAGTTCATAACTAAACAAAAGCGGCGAGGGGGAACACCCAAAATGAATCAATGTGGTAAAATCCTCTGAGTTCAGCCTCTAGTCAGAGTCTTAACTTCACAGCATACTGACGCCATGCAGCTCCTCACTCTCCTGACTGTATTGGACACTTCAGAGGATTACGCCTAGAGATGGAAAGCAAATCCTTCACAGTTACGATATTTTACTTTGCAGTGGAGAGTGTTAACTATTCAGTTAATACCATTAAGTATTTTCAAGAGCATCAAGAAGGAAGATGTTTGCTTTTGGAAGTTTGCTGAACTCCAGAAGTAGCTCAGCACCTTGCAGGTATTTGCTGGTTTTCATGTTCAAAGTAGTCTTGGGTTTATGTAAAAATGAATGGTGAAGCCAAAAGTTGTTCACCACAGTGATTTGACTATGACTAAAAATGATATAGCTCTATCAACAGAAAATTGCTGTTGAACGCAGAAACTCACATTATAAGTGAAGGTTTTCCCCTGTTTGCTAAAGTCCACAGCTGGGTTGAGTTTTAGCCAGTGCAGTTCAAGCCTTCAAACTGCCCAGCCAAAGCAAAAGTAATTGTGAAACAAGAACTATTTCTTCCACCCCAGCAGATAACCTGATTTAGTCATTAGTCTGTCTGTAACATGGCCTCACTGCTTCTTCTAGTGAGGGCATCAGTGAAACCGTGAGAGTGGTCCTGGCAGCTCCTGAGCCCTCATAAATTAGTGCTGATGTTAGTCCATGTTCTGAGCAGTCAGTTTGGTTTCTGCATGTTGGAAACATGCTCTTGTGCTGAACTCTGTTTCCAGTGCGTAACGAGGAGAGGGGTGTGCAAATGTATTTTAAGAGGTATTTTCTTGCTATACTGCAGGTTGTTAGTCTGGTAGTATATTGCCAAAGTTGGTTTATACTGATTATATCAGAGGAAGGTTGAAGTATTCTTATAATAGACAATGATGGAATAAGCCTAATCATAGTCAAAATGACTTCATAAACTTCCTATGTACTAATGGCTGGCTCATGTCTTGAATTGTGGGGGTTTCGCCTTACAACAACATGTAGCAAGCTAATATAACATGTTTATTTTTTTCTGCCTGTAAATTTCTTGTAAACATGATGACTAACATAAAGTTTAGATGTGTACCATGTGTGATAGATTTATATCCCATTTATACCAAGCGCCAGGCTCTGGATTCAATAGATAGAGTCTCTGAGAGTGCACGCGGAACTGGCACTGGCTGCAGAGGTGCAGCATGGTTCTGTGCACAATTGTTTCAGTGCTTCTTCCCAGTATAGAAATGTGACCCACAGCTCTGCATTTGCCAGCATGTCCCAGTGCTGCTGGAAAAGGTGGGTATAGCAGCTGCTATTCTGGTTGTCAAACAGCAATGGATTTTGTTTATTTTTGTGGAAGGAGAGCCATACAGCTGTAGGTACACTGCCACAGATGAGGTGGAAACAGTTTCATTTCCTGACCATGCATCAGGTTTCTGAATAGATACAGCATTTTTTTTTCTTTTGGGCTTAGCCTCCAATTTCAGATAAACCCTGTCATTCTCTGTCATTCTAATTGGAAGCCCTTTTAATTGTGTTCTGTAGTGGCCCTGCTCCCTACTGCTAAATGGCAGATACCTTCATAATTTCCAGGGCTGAAAAGGGGATAGATGGTGTAAAGTATTCCCCCTGATGAAATGACTCTGTGAAGACACTTGATGGATTCCCTCATCAGAACCTGAGATTTGATACCCACTTGAATGGCAGAGCTGTTTTCAATAGCGTTTGATAGCGGTGCTAAAAAGCAAACCCAAGCACTCTGTTCTGTTCTGAGTCTTGGCAGGGCAAGGGGGCTGTGCTGCAGCACGTCCTGGTGTGTGCCACACGACCGTGCAGGTACCACACTGGCTCTGCGCTGGGGGGGGACGTGGCACTCAGCGCTGTCGCTGGCCCTGCTGCTGTGCCAGGGCCTGCCTTCCTCTCTGCTGTTTGCAGTGTCTTTTTTTTTTTTTTAAGGTTAACTGATTTAATGAGTCGCAATAGCATTGCACAATATGTGGTTGTTTTTATGCTCTGTATGTACTGGATTTGTTATTTTATATGATGCATGTTACAGTAAAGACACCGAGATGCAATAGCTTGTTGCAACGCAATACGCTGTGTGCCATGATGTGCAAACTCGTTCTGGTGGAGTAAGGTGGGAAGGCAGTAACACTGTAACCTGTCATTCAGGAGAGGCCTTGGACTTGAAGAGTTCATTCAAGCTATTTGTGCTGCTATTACTCTTGCATTTAACAAATTCTCAGTTAGCAGAATGAAGTACTCAGGTCTGCAGAGACGTGGTGATACTGCAGGAGATCAGTGGGGCTTCGGCTCTCCAACAGTGGGGATGGAGGGAGGTATCAGACCTCTTGCCCGTGTCAGGGACACTGTGAGAACTCACTGCAAACAAGGAGTGTTTACCCTGGCCATGAATCTGACCTTTTTATGAATAATCTAGGGAAAGGGGTCAGAAGTGTGTTAATTGCATGTTGCAGGGGTATAAAAAAAGCTCCTTGCTTTTCCCTTAGAAGGCCTGTAATACAATAACTTTCACTGTTGGCAGGGCTGCTGCAGGAATTGAATTATGACTGGAAATTAGATATGCATAGCCTGGCCAAACGATCATTAAGGGAGATATGGTAATCAGCTGCCAGTGTTTAAGGGCTGTAAACACCAAGAAGAGAAAGATGGTTTATTTGGGTGGTCTACGGAGTTGTACGGAGGAGAAAAGGTATAAAACCAAGCAAATGAAAACGGAGGTATCAAGGAAGAAAATCTTGATGTCGAGTGCTCTCAGCCTAGGAGACCTAACGCTTGAGTCCTGTAAAGCAGGATTGAACATAACGAAAGAGAGTATATTTTAAGCTGAAAGTGAACTCGAGTACTTTGATACGTCTTTCACCTCTTACTTCCCTAGACTTGTGTTTCATTAGCATTTTTCATAGTTTTTTCTGGACGTGTGGTTTTTATTTGGCTTCTGAAGATGACAGTGCCTGAAGTGATGTGTTACTGTAGAGGTAGCACAAACACTACTCCAGCTATGATTTTGCCCTTGTTGCCATGGAGAAGTTTAAATCTATTTTAGGCCAAGGACTGATTATAACTGGAACAAAGGGCAGGAGGTAACTGTAGCTTGGAAAGGTGAAAAACCATTACCACTGGTACCTGAAGTCAGCCTGGCACAGTATGAGTTTCACAGCTCCCAAATTGCTAACGTCTCAATGCGGTTCGCTGCAGCTCTCACCTTGTGTTTCTTGATTTTGGTACCTCTTCCCCAGTACCTGCTCTTCCCATGTGTTGTAAGCTCCTTACGCTCTTTTGGACATGTATTTCTGCTTACTCCTTTCTACTTCAAATGTTTTCAAAGATTATCTAAGTTCAGTGTTCCTCGTGGCCTTCACTCCCCAGTCACTTACCATCCTTGTGTTTGCTTTGTTCTGCGCTTCAAATGAGGCATGTCCCCATTAAGACAGAGGTCAGGAAAATCTGGAGACTGTAGCTAATGACTTGATGTTGCCATTTGCATAATTGATGGTTATACATTTCCTCAGTGACATGGTTTGCTGTGATACTTAAAGCTATTTTTGTTTTTGACTTCTCTGCCCTGCTGTTCTCTGCTGTCTACACTAAAGGTATATTACATGTCAGTGAAAAAAACTAACCCCAAAGCCCAAATTTTACAAGTTCAGATTGAATGCTTTAATCCTTTAATGCATTTCTGTTCACTGGCATATTTGTAGTGGCTCGGCTCTAAATCTCTCATGGGTATTAGAGCAAGGGGAGTCAGTGTTTGTAACATCTGTGTGTGCTTGGGGCTGGAGTGAAGGGGAAAGAAAATACAGGAGGGAGAAGAGAAATAGATAAAAAATGAGAGGGGAAATCAATTCTTTCATATATTCCCTGGGGGTTTAGGTTTAATACACATCCCTTTCCCTTAATTTCTTTGTGTTCTGGAATCCAAGACCCCAGCAGAGGCCATGTCCACTGTGTGCAGTGCCCTGTGCAATGGGTCCGTTGGCTCATCTTGCTGGAATTGCTCTGACAGATGAGGCCAGCTCCCCGCGATGTGAAACTTTAATGACACTTTTATAGAACCCTCTCTAGTGGCCTCGCTGCCCTGTGAGGGCAGCTCCGAGCTTCCCACCTGGGCACAGGGGGAACAGAAGGTGCTGGACCCAGGGCCTTCTCATGAGCTTTGGAAGCTGGGCTCTCCTCACATGCCTAGTCTTTCCCTCTTTTTTTTTTTTTTTTGCCAAATCAGATCAGATGCCACGGCCAGCTCTCAGTGGGGGTAACTTTGAGGAAAGCAATGTAGTAGATTGTGCAGGACATGTAACCTGGGCTATGAAAAGACGAGTGTAATGGAGAAGAGTGAGGAGTGCTTCTGGTTAGGGAGCAGCAAGTGTGTCCCCTTTGCTGGAGAGGCAGGGCACTGCGGGACGGCAGCTACCCCCTCCTCAGCACCCGGGGGGGTCCCGGGGCAGCCAGCTCCGAGTGGGATCTGTTCACTGAGCTGCTGATCCAGAGAATTCCTCCTGCTAACACTCAGCATTTGGCTGTGCATTACTTCCTTTCCCTCAGGATACATACTGGAAGGGACCTGAAGTGATTACGCTCAGAAGGGAACTGAGACAGTTTCTCAGCATCAAGTTTGTAAGGAGACTCAAGTGAGGGTCCTGTAGAGGCCGCGAATACAGCCTGTGAAAGGTCTGACGAGATGGGCCCTCACCAGACTGCTGCTTGCAGTACGAGAAACAACTCCTGGGTCCTGAAGGTTCTCTCCGTCTTACATAGAACTGGTCTTTTGGTTCCTTTCACTGCTTACTATTGAGCAAGTTTAATTATTAAATTCCTGAAAATCCTCGCTTACACTTCAAATGTTTGCACTTCAAACATAATTCCTCCCTTTTTTTCAACAAGAATATGTTGCAAACTACGTAACATCCAGTGGTGCTGGAAGTTGGAAGTTGGCTAAAAATTCACGGCTGTCTTTTTTTAATAGCTTGGAAAAATCTCAAGAGCCGGGACTGGGTTTGCTAGTGCCCCCGAGAAAAGCAGCTGGCTCAAATGTAGCAGCCCCTTGGCTTCTTCCCTCGGTCCCTTTCCCCTCTCCCTGGCTTTGCTCAGACGTATTACCTTGATTTAACCGTAAAGCATGAAAACCATTGCACAAAGGAAGGAGTTGGGTAATGTCAAGTCGGCTGCGGGCTGCGAGGCACGGCGAGGGCTGCGGCGGTAAATACGTTCTGAGCAGCGAGCCAAAATAAACCTGCCCTATCAGCTGACAAAAGCTCCTCCGGGTCCCCGTCCCCAGCGAGCAAGCGGGTGCGAGGCTGGGGAGGAGGACGAGGAGGAGGACGAGGACGAGGAGGAGGACGAGGAGGAGGAGGAGGAAGGCGCGGGCCCGGCCGTGCCGTCCCCGAGCGCCGCCGTCAGCTCCGCGGTGCTCTGGCGCCCTC